>JAYESA010000012.1:121731327-122033827 GCA_036927795.1 Iris macrosiphon | reverse complement strand
ATTCGGGTACAAGTACGTCGGTACGTCCAGTCTATGCCGCAACATCGATGGTAGAACAATGTCTGGTCAACTCTAACTAACTAAACATATCAATAATATAAAAATGGTACCTGTGAATTATCTCAACTCCAAATGGAGGAACAATATGGTATCTCATAAATGTAACTATACTCAATCACAATGCAACTAAGAAAGATAAAGCACGAATGGAATAACAAAGAAAAGAATCAAGATACAATCTACAAGTCTGAAATAATATACATGCCATGAATCTCACTAAAAGTCTAATACAAAATCAACCAAATAAACTAAACCTTCTCGGGCTCTAGAACGAAGTCCTCCTGGTCTACAAGAGTATCCTCTAATGGTATGTCCTCTTGCGGTCCGTAGTATGTAGGACACTGATCTATGAGCCAATCATCTGGAAAAATATATCCAGTCAGGATTGGAGCGAAGTACATACCTCTGAAAGCAGTTTTAAATACATAATCGAGCATATAAAACAGATAATAGAAAAGAATACAAGATAACTAAACATCTGAATGAAATGAACTAGAGTGAACAGGTAATGTACTGGAATGAAGAACATACAATAGAATATCTGCAATACGGGAATAATTGAAGTATAGCTAATGTGCCATGGAATATAAGTTTATTATGTGATTGGTTTAGGTTAAACACGAATACAATAAGGTAACTCGATTACAAGTGTAGTATGTAATCGACATGTACACGAATATACTGGGGCTTGATCACATAATCAACTCGTACTCCCCTATCCCCAACTAATACCAATAGATCCAATCACGATACATTACAAACACGAATATGGACACACTGAACAAGAGCAGTGTGTATACACGAATGTAAGCACACTAAACACGAGCAGTGTGTGAATACGAAATATAATAAATCAATACCTGATACACACGATAAAAAAATATGAAAGAGTACACGCTGAATATGGTAGGGGATAACAACTCCTGACAGGATCCATGTAGTACCAGTCCGTGAAGCCACTGTGTCGGAATCAAGTATACAGTTAGAGAACATGATATATATACACTATTATGAAATAAAAACTAACAGAAAAATTTACTCGACTGAGATCCTGAGCAAGGTGTGTCTATCGATGCCCAAAGTGGTGTCACACATAACTATATATGGAATATGCATCAATACACGATTTTGGAATGAAATAAGTTAGACTAGTTCATTTCTAGGTCATAAAACCATTTCTAAGTCAAAACAGTCAACTCTAGGTCAAACTAGTCAAACTTGGTCAAACTAGCTATTTCTAGGTTGTATGAGTCTAACTCTAGGATATTAGGTCCATATAATATGTAATTAAGCTATACTAGACATGCTAAGATACTAGGATACCAACAAGTACCGTATCATAAGATACGCAAGTTATTTAATATAAAAATACTAATATATATATATATATATATATATATATATATATATAGAGAATAGGGAGGTGAGATGGCACCTCACTCTAAAAACAAAGGTGGCGGTGATGTGGCACAATCTCAACCACACAAACGAGGGGAGGGGGTTAAGTGCAAATTGTCAATTATGAAATGTGTGGTTAGGATTGTGCCATGTCACCGCCACCTTTGTTTTTAGAGTGAGGTGCCATCTCACTTCCCTTATTCTCTCTCTCTCTCTCTCTCTCTCTCTATATATATATATATATATATATATATATATATATATATATAGTACTCTTAGCTAACTAATGCTAAGTGGATAACTTGGCTTTGAACCAATGCGGTATCGCACCACCTATACACCCATCTTGATACTCAAACCCAATACCTTGAGTATGAACCAATACCTTGACATTACCTTGGTATCACAAGGTAATTCAAATTCTAACATGTAACTAACTACCCATACACCTAACTATATACTAACAACCAATACGTATATATATATACATATAACTAACTAGTTAACAATATATATATATATATATATATATATATATATATATATATATATATATATATATATATATATATATATATATAACTAGTCTAACAATATAACTAACTAACTAGAGCTATAAGTCAACTAACCTCACATTGCTGCTACTGTACATTGCTCTAGCTGCTGTAGCTGCTGCCCTTGTTCTTGCTGTTGCTGCTACAACTGCTGCTCTTACTGCTGTTGCTGCCCTTGCTACTGCAGTTGCTGCTGCTCTTGCTGCTGCAGCTGCCCTTGCTACTGCATTTGCTGTTGCTCTAGTTGCTGTCACGCCCCAGTCCCAAAATACCGAGGGACCAGATACGTGGCAATGGCCAGCAGCACGCACCGATGGACAAACCCAATTTAATGGATCCATCAGGGCATACTTAAGCTGTAAAACAAAGTCTACGACAACATGGCATAACTAATCTCATCCACACAAGATATAAATATGATCCACAGAATATAAGGAATGTAAATCATCAACCAGTCTCAACAAAGTGCTTCGGGGAACAACTCGATAAATATCTGATACAATGGTTCAACAGACCAAAATATAAATGCCTGAATAAAGTAAATACTGAGCATGAAACATAGATGCTCAGGAAAAGTCTTCAGCTAACACCTCATCCTCGGTTGTCGGTACAGCTCCTGTATCTGCTTCTGCTCCGGTCCCGTATACCTCGGGATAGATCTCGTCTGCAAATCCTGGGGACATAATTCGGATCCATGTCCTCAGGGGACATAGTAAGGTATAGATAATACAAGCCAAAATAAATGCAGTGCAGCAAATAATGAAATAAATAGGATAAGTATGTAGCCATCTATGTGAAAATGCAAGTGAGAGCATCACGAGTACTCAGGCTGAGCCACTACAAGCTCTGTGTCGGGGAGTCGGTAGCGGTAATAACTGGTAATGTGCCTAGCTCTGCTACGAGAGTCTATGACCTCACAATTATAGTAGATATATATATATAAACAATATGTAGCCTGTGTGTCTCTTTCCACCCAATGTAACCACGCATATCATGACCATAATATCTCATGTCCATGTCAAGCGGGATCATAGCTAATGCAACCAGTCATAAAGTATCTAAGAATATAGTATCTCTGTCAAGTCCTGTATCCTATACAGAATCACCATGAATATCTCAGGAAGATCCTGTCTCATGAATGGTGTCAAGTGTCCTGGGTCATAGTGTACTTGGTAAGACAAGTACGAGAATATAAAGTGTCACGAATGTCCATCTCTAGATGACAATACACAACACCGCATACGGTGTTGGCACCCGACTAATAATCGGACGCTGAGCAAGTCACACGGTCCTAGGTTAAGCATGCACAGCAATATAAATAAAACAAGAAAAATATGTAACAATACTGCAGAGTTTGGCAAGGTACACTTGCCTGGTGTTGGAATACCAACAACTGTCCCTGTATCAGTGGATCCTGTAGATACTCCTCCAAAAGATGTAATAAACATCACCAACAGTCTCAGAAGATATCAAATAGCTAGAAACGCCTGTCCTTAAGTCCAATTTGGACACAAGGGCAAAAATAACATTTCCGAGTCAAAGCGGGGTCCACATGTGGGCCACTTTGCACCAAAAAGTGTGTCAGGGTCAAAGGTCTCCAAATTTGTCAAACTCAGTGTCAACAAGTGAGGAACGATGATACGAACCCAAAGGAACTTTCAAAATTGGATTCCGATGAACCGATCACAAAATCGCCCGTCGAGTGGAGCTTGTGGGGCCCACGATACACGATTTTGTCAACGTTCTCAGAATCGAACCAAACTTGGGTCACAGGACCAGCGTATTGCTACGAGTCTGATGGCGCAAGTTTTGTCTCGATCCGACATGTGTACACAAAGTTACAGCGTATTCTAGAATAGACGGATACGGGACGTTGTCGGCGGATACGCGTTGATTACGGTGTGCACACACATCCGAATTGACTTCTGCGAAATCCCACACGTCCGTATCAACGACGTGCACATTTCGGTAAAGACCGCGTGCGACCAAGTCGTCCCGTTTGGCGGGGCACACTCAGTTCCGGGATGAAACAGGGTATTGGTTTTCCTGTTTTTGGATTGCAGTGTGCGATCACCACAAGATGCGATGCACCGAACGGGTTGCACGAGCACCGAGAGGGTCATACAGTCTATGCGACGCAACTGACGGAATCAAAAACGGAATTACGAGGAGAGAGGAAACGCTACCTGAACAGGGCTCCGTGAATCTGACTTTCACGTGTCCGCGTGTCTGTTTCGTGTCCTGGTCGTGTCCGGGCTAGGGCAGCGAACGGCCGGCCTAGGGCTGCTGTGTTGGGTCACGCGGCGAGCGGGGAGGAGCTTGCGGGCGGCAGCGGCGAGATCGGGCGACCCGACGGCGGGGTAGCGGCTGCTGGGGTCGTCTGGACGGAGAAAGAGATCGGGGCTGCGAGTGGTGGTCGATGGTGGTGGAGTCAGGGAAGAGGGGGATGAGGGAGGACGCGGGCGGCGCGTCGGAGTCGAGGGGATGACAGAGAAGTCGGGTCGGCTGGCCGTGGGCGAAGGGCTGCTGGAGATGGGCGGCTGGGCAGAGGCGGAGAGATCGACGGCGTCGGGTTCGAGCGGTTATGCGGGTGGACGAGGGAGGAGTCGTCGAAGGACGGATGGCCTAGGGTTCAGACGAGGTAGGTCGAAGGGAGGTGACGGCGCGGCGAGCTAGGGTTTCCGAAGGCTGGGCACAAACTTCGAGGGGGGTTTTATAGGGGTGAACAGTATTTCCGGCGGGGGAATCCGGTTAGTGTTTCGGGTCGGGTTTGATGGATCTGACCCGACCCGACCCGACCAGCTAAGCTGGGTTGGTTCAATTCAGTGTTGCGGGTTGGTTTGGTTTAATTTGGTTTAGTGAACCGGGTTCAGGCAGGGTTTGGTTCGGTTTAATTCAGTTTATATCTCCAATAGTATTTAGGACTTTAAAAATAATTTCGGAGTCCAATAAATTCGCAGAAAATTACCCTATGTCCGATTTTCTATTTTACATCATAAAATATTATTTCTATAATATTTTAACACCAATTAACAGAGTTTAAAAATCTTTTAATCATACTTACCTTGGTTCTTCATCCAGAAAAATATCGAAAAGTTGGGGAAAATTATATTAAAATTATTCTGAAAAATTAGGGTGTTTACAATCTACCCCCTTAAGAGGATTGCGTCCTCGCAATCAAAGAATAACTACTAAAGAAAGAACTATGGAAATTACAAGAATGTTTAGGTTGTAACTGCATTCGTGAATAAGTGAGGATAACGCTGGCGCATACTATCCTCTCGTTCCCAAGTCGATTCGCCAGGAGAATAATGTTTCCAAGCTACACGGACCAGTCTAATTGTCTGTCCTCGCAATATCTTCTCACTGATGTCGAGTATGCCAACTGGTTGTTCTTCATATCTCAAGCTAGGGCCCACCGCGATCTCTGAATGATCGACTACGTGACTTGGGTCGGTCACGTACCTTCTCAGCTATGAGACGTGGAATACTTCATGCACTCCCTCTAAAGATGGAGGTAATGCAAGACGATAAGCCACCTCACCAATGCGCTCCAGAATATCAAATGGCCCAATATACCTTGGGCTCAACTTGCCTCTGCTCCCAAATTGAATGGTACCTCGAGTGGGCAAAATCCTCAAGAATACGTGCTCTCATTCTTTGAACTCTAGGGGACGTCTGTGGGTATCAGCCCAATGCTTCTGTCTGTCCTGAGCTGCTCGAAGATGATTCTGAATCTATTTTACCTTCCCCACTGTCTGCATTATCAATTCTGGACCCAGTATTTGATGTTCACCAACGTCACTCCAACATATTGGCGATCTGCACTTTCTTCCGTATAATGCCTCGAATGGTACCATCTGAATGCTGGCCTGATAACTGTTGTTGTAGGAGAACTCCACCAAGTGTAAATGATCTTCCCAAGATCCTCCAAAGTCTAGCATACACGATCGTAACATATCCTCCAAGATCTGAATCGTGCCCTCCGATTGACCATCTGTCTGTGGGTGGTAAGCTGTGCTGAATTTGAGTCTGGTGCCCATACTCTCTTGCATGCTTCGCCAGAAATGAGATATAAATCTCGAATCTTGATCCGATACAATACTAACTGGCACTCCATATAATCTGACAATTTGTCGCATATACATGTCGGCTAGTACCTCTCTGGACTGTCCAACTCTAAATGGCAAGAAGTGTGCCGATTTAGTGAGTCTATCCACGATAACCCATACTGCATCTCTTCCGCTAGGGCTCCTTGGAAATCCTGTGACAAAATCTATCGTGATATGTTCCCACTTCCATTCTGGTATAGGAAGCGGCTGTAACATACCTGCAGTTCTCTGATGCTCGGCCTTTACTTGCTGACAGACTAAACATTTAGCCACAAATCTTGCAATCTCCCTTTTCATTCCATGCCACCAATAATACAGTCTCAAGTCTCGGTACATCTTGGTTCCTCCTGGGTGAACAGAGTACATAGAGCTATGTGCTTCAGTCATTAACTCCTGTCTTAATTCTCCATTTGGAACATACAGGCGATTCCCAAACCTCAATATCCCGTCTTCATGTATGTGAAGTCCTGTCTGCATGCCGGCTTCTGTCCTCTCTTTGAGTCTTCGAAATCTAGCATCGGTGGACAATGCCTCTTTAATTCTTTCCACAAGTGACGACTTAACTTCGAGATTAGCTAAAGAGTCACTCTGTCCTGGTAAAATAACCTCTATCTGAAGTTCCTGTAGATCTCTCAATAACTCGGGCTGCATCGTCAAGAAATAAGTCGTAGGCTTCCTGCTGAGAGCGTCTGCTACGGCATTCGCCTTTCCCGGATGATACTGCAGATCTATGTCAAAATCTACCATCAATTCAAGCCAATGTCTCTGCCTCATGTTAAGCTCCTTCTGAGTATATACATACTTCAGACTCTTGTGATCAGTGAAGATTTCTACCTTCTCCCCATAAAGATAGTGCCTCCAAATCTTCAGTACAAATATAACTGCTGCTAGTTCCAGATCGTGTGTTGGGTAGTTCTTCTCGTGGACCTTCAACTGTCTCGATGCATAAGCAATAACTTTGCCATGTTGCATCAAAAAACATCCTAGTCCACTACCTGATGCATCACTGTAAACAACAAAATCTCTTGACCCTGAAGGAAGAATCAAGACAGGTGCTGTTGTTAATCTTCTCTTCAATTCTTCAAAAGCCTTCTGGCAGTCTTCTGTCCATATAAATTTCTGGTCTTTACGTGTCAACTTCGTTATAGGCTCTGCAATCCTTGAGAAATTTTCTACAAACCTTCGGTAATATCCCGCAAGTCCGAGAAAACTTCTCACTTCCGCAACTGATGTGGGTGTAGGCCAAGTCTCTATTACCGCAACTTTCTCTGGATCAACTGAAAGTCCTTCTTCTGAGATGATATGTCCCAAGAAAGGCACTTTATCCATACAAAACTCACGCTTACTGAGTTTGGCATATAACTTCTCCTATCTCAAGGTCTCTAACACGATTCTGAGATGCTCCTCGTGCTCTTCATGGATCTTGGAATATATTAGAATGTCATCAATAAACACAACCACAAATTTATCCAAGAACTTATGAAAGACTCTGTTCATTAAACTCATAAACACTACTGGCGTATTGGTTAAACCAAACGGCATTACCAAGAACTCATAATGTCCATACTTGGTCCTGAAAGCTGTCTTCGATATGTCTTCCTTCCTTACTTTGATATGATGATAGCCGAATCTAAGGTCAATCTTCGAGAATACCCTAGCACCACTCAATTGATCCAATAGATCATCAATGCGTGGTAAGGGATACATGTTCTTGATGGTCACAGCATTTAGTGCCCTGTAGTCAATGTACAACCGTACTGTTCCATCCTTCTTCGGCACAAATAATATGGGTGCTCCCCAAGGTGAAACACTGGGCCGGATAAAACCCTTCTCCAAAAGATCATCAACTTGTTCCTTCAACTCTACTAATTCCTTAGGTGCTAGCCGATATACTGATGAAGTGATAGGCTCTGCTCCTGGAGTTAAGTCTATTGTGAATTCTATTTCCCGATCAGGCGGTAAACCTGGAAGATCATCAGGAAATACATCCACAAATTCTGATATGACTCTTGGGTAACCTGTCTCCCCTTCTACAGATAGTACCCTAAGAGTAGGCTGAACTCCTTGCTCTACTGCTCCCCGAAGAAACTCAAATTTTGGATGTCCAGGCGGTCTAAATATAACTCGTCCAAGTCGGCAATCAAGAGTCGCATGGTACTGACTTAACCAGTCCATACTAAGTACAACATCATAATCCGGCATGGAAAAGATCAGAAATTGAGCTCGCATCTCTCTTCCACAGACTACTACAGAACATGATCTACAGACGTCACTAACCGAAATAATTCCACCTCCCGTAAGAATTATCTTTATCTTCGGAAGGGGTACGGTAGCTACTCTATGGGTGGCTATAAAGCTAGCTGCTATAAATGAATGCGATGCTCCAGAATCAAATAAAGCTACAGCTGGTAATGAAGCTACTAAAATAGTACCTGCGATAACTTCGCCTGCAGTAGCTTCCTCCTCAACAGCCATTGTAAATGCCTGGCCTCATCCCTGAGCTGGACCTCTCTGCTGCTGAACCTGCTGAAATAGAGCTGCCTGTGGTGCCAGTGGTGGTCTTTGCTGGTATCCTCCTGGAGCTGGTGGTCTGACTCCTCCAACTCCTGTCTGCGGTGCTCCTACTATTGGATAAGTTGGTCGTGGTGCAGGTAAAGCTAGTCTCGGTGCTCCGTCTCTGCGTTCAGAACAGTCCCTGGATAGATGCTGGTTGGATCCGCAGCTCAGACATAGTCCCAACTTATGCCTGTATTTTCTCTCAATATGTCCTACCTTGCCGCAGTAGTGACAAGTAGGAAGGGATATGGCCCTGTGTGCTGCTCTATCTAGCATACCCCTCTGGAATCATTTTGCAGAATCCCCATGTGCTGTCCTGGATGGTGCTGATGTGATTGGCCTATTCAGATTTGACTCCCTTCTAGCGACGCGCTCCATGCATCGTGCTGCTGCAAGGACGTCGGTATATGATGTAGGTGCGACCGATCCAATCAATCTCTGGAGCTCGAACTTCAGTCCGTCAAAGAACTTCTCAGCTTTCTCTTCCTCTGTCGAAATCAAGGTTGGGGCGAAGCGACTTAGGCGAATAAATTCTGCGTTGTATTCTTCCACTGTCATATTGCCTTGGATAAGGCGGTTGAACTTGTCTCTGAGCTCCGACCGTGCAACTGCGGAAATATACATCTCTCGGAAGAGTCTGGAGAACTTTTTCCAAGTGACTCGGTCCTGTCCGAGCCTCCTTTCTTCTGCTAACCACCAATGAAGTGCATTTTCAGTCAACTGCATCCTTATCGCAGTCATCCATTTCTCTCTCGAAAGTTTAGCTGCTTCCAACTGGTGCTGTATGTTCGTGAGCCATTCATGAACTTCTGTTGGCCCCTCTTTACCAGAAAAGGTACGAGGCTTGAGCTGATGGAAATCGGTGATAGATCCCGTTGTTGATCGCCTCGCTGGTAGATTTGCCTGCTCCAATGCGGATACCAGGCTGGTTCTCAGATACTCTGCCTCCTGACGATGGGCCTCTTGCTGAATCTGCTGCTGGGCTTGCATCATGGCATACATCATGTGGAACATCTGTTGTTCGTCCATGGCTTATCCTGGCGGGAAAACTGGCATCTGTGGAGTAAACTGTGGTGGAGAGGGGATGTTATCTCGCCGGAACCTTGGATTAGGCTGACCAGTTTGATCACTCTGCGATGTTTGTCCTCCGTTGCCTGGTGTCACTCCGTCTATATAAGTAACCACAGTGTCATATGGCGTATCCAAAGGAATCTCATCTCCGTTCCTGGGATCCATTACTCTGCAACCAAAAGATAAACTGTAAGAACGCTCAGAGGAATCAACACAGGATGCAATTCAAGTAATTAGTTTGAGTTCGATATAGAGTTCAAAAATGGTTCAAATAATGGATGAGACCCTATAACTTATCCTATCCTTAGGGCAGAGTTGTTCGGTCCCTAAGTTGAAACTGAACAATTTAGTCGTAGACCTGCATGGGCCACCACAAAAACCATGTCACGCCCAAGTCCCAAAATATCGAAGGACCAGATACGTGGCAATGGCCAGCAGCACGCACCGATGGACAAACCCAATTTAATGGATCCATCAGGGCATACTTAAGCTGTAAAACAAAGTCTACAACAACATGGCACAACTAATCTCATCCACTCAAGATATAAATATGATCCACAGAATATAAGGAATATAAATCATCAACCAGTCTCAACAAAGTGCTTCGGGGAACAACCCGATAAATATCTGATACAATGGTTCAACAGACCAAAATATAAATGACTGAATAAAGTAAATACTGAGCATGAAACATAGATGCTCAGGAAAAGTCTTCAGCTAACACCTCATCCTCGGGTGTCGGTACAGCTCCTGTATCTGCTTCTGCTCCGGTCCCGTATACCTCGGGATAGATCTCGTCTGCAAATCCTGGGGACATAATCCGGATCCAGGTCCTCAGGAGACATAGTAAGGTACAGATAATACAAGCCAAAATAAATGCAGTGCAGCAAATAATAAAATAAATAGGGTAAGTATGTAGCCATCTATGTGAAAATACAAGTGAGAGCATCACGAGTACTCAGGCTGAGCCACTACAAGCTCTGTGTCGGGAAGCCGGTAGCGGTAATAACCGGTAATGTGCCTAGCTCTGCTACGAGAGTCTACGACCTCACAATTGTAGTAGATATATATATGAAACAGCCTGTAGCCTGTGTGTCTCTTCCCACCCAATGTAACCATGCATATCATGACCATAACGTCTCATGTCCATGTCAAGCGGGATCATAGCTAATGCAACCAGTCATAAAGTATCTAAGAATATAGTATCTCTGTCAAGTCCTGTATCCTATACAGAATCACCATGAATATCTCAAGAAGATCCTGTCTCATGAATCGTGTCAAGTGTCCTGGGTCATAGTGTACTTGGTAAGACAAGTACGAGAATATAAAGTGTCACGAATGTCCATCTCTAGATGACAATACACAACACCGCATACGGTGTTGGCACCCGACTAATAATCGGACGCTGAGCAAGTCACACGGTCCTAGGTTAAGCATGCACAGCAATATAAATGAAACAAGGAAAATATGTAACAATACTGCAGAGTTTGGCAAGGTACACTTGCCTGGTGTTGGAATACCAACAACTGTCCCTGTATCAGTGGATCCTGTAGATACTCCTCCAAAAGATGTAATAAACATCACCAACAGTCTCAGAAGATATCAAATAGCTAGAAACGCCTGTCCTTAAGTCCAATTTGGACACAAGGGCAAAAATAACATTTCTGGGTCAAAGCGGGGTCCACATGTGGGCCACTTTGCACCAAAAAGCGTGTCAGGGTCAAAGGTCTCCAAATTCGTCAAACTCAGTGTCAACAAGTGAGGAACGATGATACGAACCCAAAGGAACTTCCAAAATTGGATTCCGATGAGCCGATCACAAAATCGCCCGTCGAATGGAGCCTGTGGGGCCCACGATACACAATTTTGTCAACGTTCTCAGAATCGAACCAAACTTGGGTCACAAGACCAGCGTATTGCTACGAGTCCGATGGCATAAGTTTTGTCTCGATCCGACGTGTGTACATAAAGTTACAGCGTGTTCCAGAATGGACGGATACGGGGCGTTGTTGGCGGATACGCGTTGATTCCGGTGTGCACGCACATCTGAATCGACTTCTGTGAAATCTCACACGTCCGTATTAACGACACACACGTTTTGGTAAAGACCGCGTGCGACCAAGTCATCCCGTTTGGTGGGGCGCACTCAGTTTCGGGGTAAAATAGGGCGTTGGTTTTCCTGTTTTTGGATCGCGGTGTGCGATCACCACAAGACGCTATACACCGAGCGGGTTGCACGGGCACAGAGAGGGTCATACAGTCTACGTGATGCAACTGACAGAATCGAAAATGGAATTACGAGAAGAGAGGAAACGCTACCTGAACAGGGCTCCGTGAATCTGACTTTCACGTGTCCGCGTGTCTGTTTCGTGTCCTGGTCGTATCCGGGCTAGGGCAGTGGACGGCCGGCCTAGGGCTGCTGTGTTGGGTCGTGCGGCGAGCTGGGAGGCGCTTGCGGGCGGCAGCGGCGAGGTCGGGCGGCCTGACAGCGGGGTAGCGGCTGCTGGGGTCGTCTGGACGGAGAAGGAGATCGGGGCTGCGGGTGGTGGTCGATGGTGGTGGAGTCGGGGAAGAGGGGGATGAGGGCGGATGCGGGCGGCGCGCCGGAGTCGAGGGGATGAGAGAGAAGTCGGGTCGGCTGGCCGTGGGCGAAGGGCTGCTGGAGATGGGCGGCTGGGCAGAGGCGGAGAGATCGACGACGTCGGGTTCGAGCGGCTGTGCGGGTGGACGAGGAAGGGGTCGTCGAGGGGCGGAGGGCCTAGGGTTCAGACGAGATAGGTCGGAGGGAGGTGACGGCGCGGCGAGCTAGGGTTTTCGAAGGCTAGGCACAGACTTCGAGTGGGTTTTTATAGGGGTGAACAGTATTTTCGGCGGTGGAATCCGGTTAGGGTTTCGGGTCGGGTTTGATGGATCCGACCCGACCCGACCCGCTAAGCTGGGTTGGTTCGGTTCAGTGTTGCGGGTTAGTTTGGTTTAATTTGGTTCAGTGAACCAGGTTCAGGCAGGGTTTGGTTCGATTTAATTCAGTTTATATCTCCAATAGTATTTAGGACTTTAAAAATGATTTTGGAGTCCAATAAATTCGCTAAAAATTATTCTATGTCCGGTTTTCCATTTTACACCATAAAATATTATTTCTATAATATTTTAACACCAATTAACAACATTTAAAAAATCTTTCAATCATACTTACCTTGGTTCTTCATCCAGAAAAATACCGAAAAGTTGGGGAAAATTATATTAAAATTATTCTGAAAAACCAGGGTGTTTACAGTTGCTGCTAATATTGCTGCCCTTGCTATGAATGCTATTGTAGCTGCTGCTCTTGCTGCTAAATGTTGCAGTGGCTACTGCAGTTGCTGCTGCCCATGCTACTGAATGCTGCTGCAGTGGTTGCTAAAACCATGCAACTAGTTGCTGCTGAAGCTACTGCTCCTCTTGCTGTTGTAGTTGGTTGCTGCTCTAGTTGCTGCACATGCTGCTGAATGCATGCTGCCCGACCCCCTCTCACTGCACACACTGACACTCTACACTCACTCACTCACACACACACACACACATATAACCAATGCCCCACACACACATAAGTAAATATAAATCTATACATGCACACATATATGAATATATATCACTATACATACATATATACATATATGCAACTCTCTCTCTCTCTCTCTCTCTCTCTATATATATATATATATATATATATATATATATATATATATACAACAATCACATATCTATACATATATATATAATCACTATGTATATACATATATATACCCACACTAGTGATGCATATGAACCCCCTATCTCTCATGACCATCAATACCTCAAAATGAAACATAGACATATACATAATATATATATAATATTCTAATAGCTATTACCAAGTATATTGAATCTAAATGCAATAAAATAAACAAGTGGAGTGCACCGCACCTGTATCACACTCATTCTATGATACGCTTGCGATATGGCTCTACGACACAACCAAACGTATCCCGAAGGACACGAGCAAGTCTAAAATCATAATTATAAATAACACGAAGAGTTAACTATTTAACTACGTGTCCGTATCAAAATATAACATGCTCAAACCTCCGTATCGGAAGAAAACCTCCAAATCAACCCATATCGCCAAATTGTCGGGATACGGCCTACACGTATCCAATTGTGGATACGACACTAGTCACAAATAATCAAACACATGTTAATTTGGTCTAATTGACCTATTGACAAACACAAGATGTGCCAATCTCGGAATTTTCCTAAAATTGACACAAAATACCATATAACTTTCTCCATATGCCTCCTATGAACCTAATTCCAATTTCTATAGGTAGTCTTAGCATATGGGATAGTTCTTAATGATTAAATTTCATATTTAGAGTCTAATTAGAGTGAAAAAACTAAATTGTATCTATTGGAAGATGGATTCTCAATCAAATCCCCAAATTGGATGAAAAGAGCCTCCAACTTGGAGATCCTTGCTCCTCCTTGTAGATCCTTGCTTCCTCCTTGTAGATCCTTATTATAATAGCCTCCAATAAAGAATAAGAAAGGAATTAAGAAGAAATTTGAGTAGGAATTGGTGTTGGAAAGAAGAAATTGGAAGAGAAAATATTATAGATCTAGATTTGGAATGGCAAATGAGGAGAGAGAGAGTCTCTCTCCACCCCTATGGTGGCCGGCCATAACCCCTCCTCCAAGCTACTAGAGAAAGTCCAAAATACTCCTTGGAGCTTGTCATGAAGAAATAATTAAGGAGGAAAGGTTCTAATCTAATTGGTTTCACTAATTAATTCATCATCCTAATGAATGGGCTTATAATTGGGCTCAATTCTAACTAGAATTAAATATTGGTCCATGGATCTAATCTAAACTAGTTAGGTCCACTACATAAGTCCAAAAATAAATCTAATAATAAATAAATAATACAATAAATAAATATTTATAATATACCCAATATTTAATATAATAATCCTAAAATAAATATACCCATGCCCAATTACCAAACTACCCTTAGTTGGAAAAGTGAGGGTGACAATCATACCCAACTTAGAAGAATTTTGTCCTCAAAATTAAGGAAGAACTAACTACTAAAACAATAAATACAAGCAAGAAAGAATTATACCTCATGGCTCAAACAGATATGGATATCGCTCGCGCATCTTGGTCTCTCGCTCCCAGATACTCTCTTCTGGCGAGTGATGCCTCCATGCAACATGCACTAAAGGAATCATCTGGTTTCTCAGAACCTTCTCTCTCCGATCCAGAATCTTAACTGGCTGCTCTGGATAGCTAAGAGTAGGGCCCACCTCGATCTTCTCGTGATCCAACACAGGACTAGGATCTACCATGTACCATCTCAGCTTCGACACATGAAATACGTTGTGCACTCCCTCCAATGCAGGTGGCAAGTCTAGTCTGTAGGCAACTGCACCGACCCTCTCAAGAATATTGAAAGGTCCGATAAATCGTGGACTAAGCTTCCTGCCTCCACCAAAACGAATCTTGTCACGTGTCAGAGAAATCCTCAAAAAAACTATACCGCTAACCTAGCATGAAATACAGCCTTAGTACTCTAACAAAAACAAACAATTACAAGCAATGCAAAATAAAATCTATACCTCAAAATCCAATGGTCTCCGGTGGCTATCGGCCCAATGCCGCTGTCTTTCCTACTCCACTCGAAATCTATCCCTGATGAGCTTTACCTTCTCAGTTGCGTCCACGACCATCTCTGGTCCCAATAAGGCACTATCACCAATATTATCCAATGATAACGGAGTACGGCATCTCCATCCATACAATACCTCAAATGGTGATATCTCGATACTGGCCTGGTAGCTGTTGTTGTAAGAAAACTCTATCAAGTGAAGATGATCCTCCCAAGAGCCTCCAAAATCTAAAACATAGATGTGTGGCATGTCCTTGAGAGTCTGAATAGTCCTCTCCGACTGTCCGTCTGTCTGAGGATGATATACGGTACTGAACTTGAGTTGAGTGCCCAAGCTAGCCTGCAAACTCCTCCAGAAATGAGACACGAAGTGACTATCCTGATTCGACACTATGCTCACAGAAACTTTATGCAATCTGACTATCTGACACACATAAATCTCCGTGAGCTTCTCCGTAGAACTTTAAATGGTAGAAAGTGGGCTAATTTGGTCAACCTGTCTACGATGACCCAAATCGCATCTTTACCTCATGGAGAATACGAAAGCCTTGAAACAAATTCCATCGTCACATTATCCCATTTCTACTATGGAATGGGTAAAGGCTGAAGCAATCCACCTGACCTCTATCTCTCTGCCTTTACCTACTGGCAAACCAAATATCTGGATACGAAGCTAGCTACCTTCCGCTTCATACTATACCACCGAACATGCTCTCTCATGTCCCTATATATCTTGTTGGCACATGGATGCATAGAGTACTGAGATTGATGCACCTCCTGAAGAATCTTCTTGCGTAATGCTTCACTCGGCACACATAATCTGGTACCGTGCCGCAATGATCCATCATTTGCAATACTGAAGTCCGCTGCCAACCATATCTAGACATGTGCTCTGATTCTCCTCAGAGACTCATTCTTGAACTGTGCGGCTCTGATCCGGTCCATCAACTCTGACTGTACCTGAAGTCTCCACATCTGTGCTGCAACTCCAGGAACTAATATCTCAATACCCAAGCTATCAAGATCGGCCAACAAATATCTGTCTATCGTCAAGTATATAGCCACTGGATACCTGCTCAAGGCATCCGCGACTACGTTGGCCTTCCCTGGATAGTACTACAAAATAATGTCGAAGTCCTTCATCAACTCCAACCACCGTCGCTGCCTCGTGTTGAGCTATTTTTTGTGTAAACACATACTTCAAGCTCTTGTGATCTGTAAAGATCTCTATCCGGTCTCCATACAAGTAGTGCTTCTACAGTTTAAGAGCAAAAATAACTGTTGCCAACTCCAAGTCGTGGGTAGGGTAATTCTTCTCGTGCGGACGTAATTGCCTGAAAGCATAGGCAATTACCTTTCCATTCTGCTGCAACACACAACCCAAACCCTTACCCGATGCATCACTGTATATAGAAAATCCTCTTGTCCCTGATGGCAATGTCAATATTGGAGATGTAGTCAACTACTTCTTTAGCTCCTCAAAAGAAGACGGACAATCCTTAGTCTAGAAAACTCCATGTCCTTCCTGGTTACTCTAGTCATTGGCTCCGTAATCTTAGAAAAATTCTGAACAAATCTTCGATAATAGCCTGCCAATCCAAAAAAAAAAACTGATCTCCGCTATTGAACTCGGGGTGGACCACGACACAATAGCTGAAATCTTCTTCGGGTCCATTGAGATTCTGACTCCTGTAATCACATGTACGGGGAATTTAACCTTATCAAGGAAGAACTCATACTTTGAAAGCTTGCCATATAGCTTCTTCTTCCTGAGGGTCTCCAAAACTATTCTCAGGTGCTTCTCATAATCCTCCGGGGTCTTCGAATATATTAGTATATCATCAATAAATACTACCACAAACTGATCCAAGTACTGATGAAATACCTTATTCATCAGGTTCATGAATACCGCTGGAGCATTGGTCAACCCGAATGGCATTATCAAGAACTCAAACTACCTATACCGAGCCCTGAAAGCTATCTTCGGAATGTCTTCCTTCTTCACTTTCACCTGGTGGTACCCCAACCTTAAGTCTATCTTCGAGAATACCTTCGCTTCGCTCAACTGATCAAATAAATCGCCAATCCGTGGCAACGGATATTTGTTCTTGATATTGAGGTTGTTGAGTGCCCTGTAGTCGATACACATGCGTACCGACCCATCCTTCTTCGGTAAAAATAATATCAGAGTACCCCATGATGATAAACTGGAGTGGATGAAGCCCTTCTCCTGTAACTCATCCACCTGCTTCTTTAACTCCACTAGTTCATTGTTGTTCACTCTATAGACATACTATGATATTGGCTCTGTGTCTGGCACCAAGTCTATAGAGAACTCCACATCTCTGTCCGATGGAAACCCCGACAACTCCTCCAGAAAGACGTACATATATTCAGTAAACAATGGATGTGGCGGCTCCTGCTCTTCTACCAAAGCTCCACAGAAATCTCGTTCGCTCTGGTCTGCTGCTCCCCTGAAGAACTCAAACTCTAACTCTCTAGGCGTCTGGAACAAAACTCTGCCTCCTCGACAATCAATACTAGCATGATTCCTACTCAACCAATTCATTCCGAGTATTATATCGTAGATCGAAAGTGGCATTACGAGTAGATATAAGCCTAACCCTCGGCCTCCCAAAGAAACTCTTTGGTCCTTGCAAATATCACTGACCAGGATAATATTATCCCCAGTCGTGATCTTGCAAGTCCTCGCCAATGGTTCAGACTCAAGATGATGGTTCAGAGCAAAAGATACAGATACAAAACTATGTGAAGCACCAGAATCAAATAAAGCATGAGCTGGAAAAGAATAAAGATAGACTGAACCTGAGATAACATCACCGACTAGCTCTTCCTCCTCAACGATCAAAGCAAAAGCTCACCCCTGTCGCTGGGCACCTCTCTGCTGCTGCTGCTGCTGAGCGAACTATTGTTGTTATGGTGGTAGATGGGGTCCTCTCTGTTATTGCCCTGGTGGTCTCGCAGGTGCTCTCTGTCTGAGCTCCACCATGAGCTGGACGAACTGGAACTTTAGGACAAGCCCTCAACTGATGGTCTCCTGATCCGCAGAATAAGTACTGACCCAATCTTATCCAATATGCATCCCATTCATATTCTTGCTTCTTACAGAACGTGCAAGGAATAGCTAACCTCTGGATCTGGTGCATATGTTGTACCGGCGCTCTAGTTGGTCCATGATACTACTGCCACGGATGCTGAAAATGCCTCAAGTAATGCTGCTGAAAATGAGACCGTTTTATTGGACCCGTGTTGGTACTGGATCCTCATGTGTCTCTCAGTCTCTTAGAGCCAAGCTCTAGATCATCCTCTGCCCGTTGTGCCTATCTCAGAATCTCCTCGAAAGTAGCGGTAGAATCTTCGTTCGTATGTGATTTGACATCCCTATTCATGCCCTTCTTGAACTTACTTGCTCTTCCTCTGGGGTTGTGCCCCTCCACAAAGCGGCCTAATCTGTAATACTCTACCGCATACCTATCTACCGTCATACTTTCCTGAATAAGGTACTGAAAGTGGCTCTCTAGAGATGTTAGAGCCACATCTGCAAAGAACTTTTCCTTGAAGAGATTTCCAAATTAAGTCCTGGTACAGAGATCCTGGGGTCCGTCCTAAACTAAGTCAATGCAATATCGAACATCATGCTCCCCGCGGCCTCTATCTGCAACCTCTCTAGAATCTGTACCAGCCGCAGGTTCTGCTCAATGTCTTTTATCCAATCATCAACATAAATGATCCCTTCAGTGCCCTTAAAGTCCTTCGGTCCTATCCTCCTAAAGTCTATGATGATCCCCGGCCTTGGCTGCTGCAGGGTGAACTGAGGTGGTGCCGTATATGGCTGGACTAAGGCGACTCTCTCGATTGCTGCGAGCGCAATCTGGTGAGCATTCTCAATGCTCTGCCGCATAACCTCTGATTGTCGCTGTTGTGCCTCCATTATCTGCTAAAAGAGAGCGAACATCTGAGTCTGATTGACTGCGAATGGTGGGGGTGGAAGATCCCTTAAAACTGTCGGCGCTGACCTCTGTACTGGAGGTGGAGCACCTCCGAAAGCTGCTACAAAAATGCCCACCTAGATTTGTGAAGCAGACCTCGGAATGTAGCTGCTGGAACAACGTCTAATTGTGCTGCCCTCATAGGTGACAAAGTAACTGACTGTGCTGACATGGCACCTGAGCGTTGGGAACGTGTCTTCGGTGGCATCCTGAAGATAGATGGAACAAAGGAATCAATATTGAGTAAGATACGATATCGTCAATGGAGGACATATTTTATTCAAAGTAAAGTAAACATTCAATATATAAGGATAGAAACTGATATTTGGAAGTATTTCCTAGTTGTGATTGAATATACTCTCAGCCTAAATCATATTTCCTAAAACAGGCTCCTAGCAGTGTACTCTAGGTGAGCACTAGTACAATATCGCTCTAATTGTGACTCTCGACAGACCTGCATGGGCCACTACTAAAAATGTGTAACGACCCGCATCCGGATATTTAGGCACGAGTATGTGGGTACATCCAGCCTACGCCACAACATCGACGGTAGAATGCTGTCTGGTCAACTCTAACTAACTAAACATCTCAACAATATAAATATGGTACATGTCAATCATCTCAACTCCAAAAGGAGAACAATATGGTATCTCACAAATGTAACTATACTCAATCATAATGTAACTAAGGAAGATAAAGCACGAATAGAATAACGAAGAAAAGAATCAAGATACAATCCACAAGTCTGAAATAATATATATGCCAAGAATCTCAATAACAGTCTAATACAAATCCACCAAATAAACTAAACCTCCTCAGGCTTTGGAACTAATGGCATGCCCTCTTGCAGTCCGTAGAATATAGGACACTGATCTATAAGCCAATCATCTGAAAAAAATATCGAACCAGGATTGAAGCGAAGTACATACCTCTGAAAGCAGTTTCAAATACATATCGAGCATATAAAACAGATAATAGAAAAGAATACAAGATAACTAAACATCTGAATGAAATGACCTAGAGTGAATAGGTAATGTACTAGAATGAAGAACATGCAATAGAACATCTACAATATGGGACTAACTGAAATATAACTAATGTGCCATGGAATACAAGTTCATTATGTGATCGGTTTAGGTTTAACACGAATACAATAAGGTAACTCGATTACAAGTGTGGTATGTAATCGACATGTACACGAATACATGGGAACTTGATCACATAATCAACTTCTACACCCATATCCCCAACTAATACCAATGGATCCAATCATGAAATATTACGAACACGAATATGGGCACACTGAACATGAGCAGTATGTATACACGAATATAAGCATACTAAACACGAGCAGTATGTGAACACGAAATATAATAAATTAATACCCGATACACACGATGAAATGCATACGAAAGAGTACTCGCTGAACATGGTAGGGGATAACATCTCATGACAGGATCCATATAATACCAGTCCGTGAAACCATTATGACGAAATCAAGTATACAGTTCTAGAATATGAGATATATACACTATTATAAAATAAAAACTAACAGAAAAATATACTCGCCTGAGGTCCTGAGCAAGGTGTGTCTCTCAATGCCCAAGGTGGTGTCACATAGACCTATATATGGTATATGCATCAATACAAGGTTTTGGAATGAAAATAAGTTAGACTAGTTCAATTCTAGGTCATAAAGTCATTTCTAACTCAAAACCGTCAACTCTAGGTCAAACTAGCTATTTCTAGGTTGTATAAGTAACTCTAGGATATTAGGTCCATACACTATGTAATTAGGCTATAGTAGCAATGCTAAGATACTAGGATACCAACAAGTACCGTATCATAAGATACGCAAGTTATTTGATATGAAAATACTAATATATATATATATATATATATATATATATATATATATATATATATATATATATATATATATATATATATATATATATATATATATTACTCTTAGCTAACTAATGCTAAGTGGATACCTTGGCTTTGAACCAATGCGGAATCACACTACCTACACACCCATCTTGATACTCAAACCCAATACCTTGAGTATAAACCAATACCTTGACATTCCCTTGGTATCACAAGGTAATTCAAATTCAAACATGTAACTAACTACCCTTACACCTAACTATATACTAACAACCAATATATATATATATATATATATATATATATATATATATATATATATATATATATATATATATATATATATATATATATAACTAGAGCTATAAGTCAACTTACCTCACCTTGCTGCTGCTATGCATTGCTCTATCTGTTGCAGCAGTTGCCCTTGTTCTTGCTCTTGCTGCTGCTCTTATTGCTGCTGCTGTCCTTGCTACTGCAGTTGATGCTGCTCTAGTTGCTGCTAATGCTGCTGCCCTTGCTGTGAATGATGTTGCAGCGACTGCTCTTGCTGCTGAATGTTGCAGTTGCTACTGTAGTTGTTGTTGCCCATGTTATAGAATTATGCTGCTGTAGTTGCTGAAACCAAGCAACTAGTTGCTGCTGAAGCTGCTGATCCTCTTGCTGTTGTTGCTGCAGTTGGTTACTGCTCTAGTTGCTGCACATGCTGCTGAATGCATGCTACCCGACCCCCTCTCACTGCACACACTGACACTCTACACTCACTCACTCACTCACACACATAACCAATGCACCACACACACGTATGTAAATATAAATTTATACATACACACATATATGAATATATATCACTATACATACATATATATATATATATATATATATATATATATATATATATATATATATATATATATATATATATATATGTGTGTGTGTGTGTGTGTGTGTGTGTGTGTGTGTATGTATGTACTATGTATATACATATATATACCCACACTAATAATAGATATGAACCCCCTATCTCTCATGACCATCAACACCTCAAAATAAAACATATATATATATATATACATCATACAATCAATATAATTATAACATTCTAATAGCTATTACCAAGTATATTGAATCTAAATGCAATGAAACAAACATGTGGAGTGCACCGCACCCGTATCATACTTATTCTATGATACGATTGTGATACGGCTCCACCACACAACCAAACGTATCCCGAAGAACATGAACAAGTCTAAAATCATAATTATGAACAACACGAAGAGTTAACTACTCAACTACGTGTCCGTATCAAAATATGACATGCTCAAACCCCCATATCGGAAGAAAACTCCAAAATCAACCCGTATCGCCAAATTGTCGGGATACGGCCTACACATATCTAATTGTGGACACGACACTAGTCACACACAATTAAACATATGTCAATTTGGTTGTTGACAAACACAAGATGTGCCAATCTCAAAAAATTTCAAAAATTAACACAAAATATCGCATAACTTTCTCCATAGGCCTCCTATGAACTAATTCCAATTTTTATGGGTAGCCTTAGCATATGGGGTGGTTCCTAATGATTAAATTACAGATTCAGAGTCTAATTAGAGAGAAAAAACTGAATTATAGCTATTGGGAGATGGATTTCCAATAAAAAATTTAAATTGGATGAAAAGAGCCTTCAACTTTTAGATCCTTGCTCCTTCTTGTAGATCCTTGCTTTCTTCTTATAGATCCTTATTCTAATAGCCTCCAATGAAGAATAGAAAAGGAATTGAGAAGAAATTTGAGTAGAAATTGGTATGGGAAAGAAGAAATTGGAAGAAAAAAAATCTAGATTTAGATTTGGAATAACAAATAAAGAGAGAGAGAGAGAGACTCTCTCCACCCCTATGGTGGCCGACCATAACCCCTCCTCTAAGCTACTATAGAAAGTCCAAAATATCTCTTGGGGCTTGTCATAAAAAAATAATTAAGGAGGGAAGGTTCTAGTCTAATTGGTTTCACGAATTGATTCATCATCCTAATAAATGGGCTTATTATTGGGCTCAATTCTAACTAGAATTAAATGTTGGTCCATAGATCTAATCTAAACTAGTTAGGTCTACTAGACAAGTCCAAAAATAAATCTAACAATAAATAAATAATACAATAAATAAATATTTACAACATGCACAATATTTAATATAATAATCCTAAAATAAATATACCCATGCCCATTTACCAAACTACCCTTTTTTGGAAAAGTGGGGGTGACACGTCTCCAATTCTCAATACTCTTGGTGAAATTAACCACATGTAAGCTTGACTACATGTCCTTCCTCCCTTGTAAATATGGTTTCTGTAGCAGAGGAAGAGGAACATGTAGAGGGAGAAGAAAGTCTTGTCATAAAAAGACCAAAACTAGTCCCCGTTTATCTGGGGTCATAATTGAAGAACTCCCCGAGGTGCCCTTATCTGCCCCTGATATTGAGGAGACCACTGCTGCTGGTTCATCTAGAATTGGGTTTGTAGAATTTTCTACTGAACCATTACCCAAAATTGATGTTGGAGAACCTGTTGACGGTATCTCTTCAGGTGTAAGAATTAAAGAACTTCCCGAGGAGCCACTGCCCGGTCCTAATGTTGAGAATACCATTATTGTAGCCCTGTCTAGCGTTAAGACAATCCTTACGGGTGCAAAAAAATTGGGCACAACCAGAACGACTAGTCAGCCTATAACCATGGTTCCACCTCATATATCATCAAATGATGTTGTGCCATCTCTTCAATCAGCTGGGACTTTCTCTTCCCATACTCCCTTGACACCATATACTCTTGCCGAGGTGGATGAGATAGCAAAATTCCTTATTTAGAGCTTTTATAAACTTTAGAAGCAAGGGATCCAAAGAAGAGGAAATATTTCTCATGGAATAGAATATCGACCGTTGGTCAAACAAATACACTCAAGGTTCTTCCTGGCTATGAGCAAATAGCTGAATTGTTGCTTCAAAAATTGATTGAGATAAAATATTGTCTGGATGAGCTTTAAAATGTTCAAAGAGTTGACGAGACTGTTGTAGTATCATGACCCCATTGCAGAGCACGGACTAGGCGAGCGGCCGAATAGCCTTGTCGAAATCAGAGAATGGGGAAACTTTGCCAGTATCGATTGGTTGGGACAAAGAAACGGGGAGCCATTCCTTGTTATGGGATGGAATCCTTAGAAGTTGTTCCCAAGATGCAGTGTATGGTATCTTGGGGAGTGAACTCTATATAAGAGCCTAAACCTAAAGACCTGTGCGCTGTTGGTTTTCGTTGTTGGTTTTCAATGTTGGTTTTTTGCTGTTGGTTTTGTGATTTACATTTTCGTGATTATTTTTAATGAACGGTTTTAATTACATGCATTTACGGTCTCACAATTACATATCGAATTACTGAGAGAAAGAGAAGAAGGATTATGAACCCTTGTTGGTGCCAATGCAGGTGAACCTGTGAACCGAGCCTGAAGTCGTGAAGAAGATCTCTCTTTCTCAGCAATTCACCAACTAGTGAGTGACTTCGATCCTTCGATGAATCCTTTAGTGATCATTCTTAACAAAACGATCAATGATACCTAGCAAAGAAGCCAGAAAGATAAGCATGATAAATAATCACATTACTATGAACTGTATTGTTGTAGTATAATTGATTATGTGAAAAAGTCCCTGGACTGGGCGGTAAGTATGGTGGGTTATGGCTAAGACAAACAATAAGATTGTGGCATACTATATCAAGTTTCGGTACTTGCATGTTTTCTTCTACTAGCTAGTTGCATTCATGCATGGTCATAGACAAACTTGTGCACAAGGGGTAGGTTCCTCACAGCGGTACACCGGGGCCACGGGCCGCTTATGCCTGGGGGGAACATGGGTGCTAAAGTACTTGCATAAGAAGTTTAAGACCTTCAGTGAGGCTAGCTTCCTGCACTGATTGGGGCGCTAAAATTCTAAGATAGTTATGATAGCTTGGCCAGGGACCTTCATATAGACATGGTGCATGTAATGTCTTGTTCAAGTAGAGTAAGTTGTTATTCATAAACAGGAATGGCTGAACGACCGTGGGTAAGAATCATCAAATATGGTGATAAACATAGTTCTTGAAATATGAATTGTTAATTGAACTTAAGGCAACATAGCAAGATCATAATAATAATGTTGCCTTCACATATCTACTTAGTGTTGGCTTTTAGGTGAGATTGGTTGCGGCCGCTCACCAGTACATGTTGCATACTGACCCACGTTTATGGGTATCCTCAGATGATGAGGATTTAGCTGCTACGAGGGAACATTGAAGGTTTTGGTCTGACTCTTTAGAAGCCTTGCACTTGAAGCTTCCAAGTGGAGAAGAAGACTCTAGCTGAAGGTGGTCCATGAGTTTTAATATTTTAATAAGGGATATGATGTATGGAGCAACGTTGTATCTCATTTCAATATTTTTGCAAGTTGTAAGCCAAGTTTGGCAATTTTTATTTCTGCCGTTTGAGAGCCTTATGCTTCTATTTCAAAGAATTATCAATAAAGAGCTATTTTCATTTCAAATGTGTGTTCAATTTCTCTGTGAATGTTGTCAACTCTATCTTCAAATATCTGTTTTACAAAAGAGTACGAGCACGCCTTATACAAGCGCAACCCCAGGCTTCTATGATATCATGCCAAGCGAGGACGGTGACTCTGCAGAACTGGGGTATGGGAAGCCCAAGCGAGGACGTTCGGTTCTGCGAAACCGGGATGTGACAACTGCCTTGGTACTTGAAGAGCACGCCAAGATGCTTGATGAAGTGAGAAAGGAGAAAACTTTTTATGCTTCGAGCACCACCTCTCTGACACGTGATCTTAAGAAGTTAGCTACAAAATACGATCGGCTTACTAGTCTTGGGGTAGCCCTCCTTGCTAAACTGGACTCCTTAACTCAAGAAATGGTCAAAATTACCAAGCTGCTTGCAGATCTTAATGCAAGATATAAAAAATTAGAAGCTAATTTAGCAAAAGGACAAACAAGAAAAAGAAGTATTGGCCCATTGTTCATGGTCGAACAATATTTCGATAATCGACTAAAACTCGGACTTGATATAACCTACGAGAACCAACGATACGGACGTACTACTGCTACTACCACAGTTTCAGAGAATGGGAATGCAACTTATTTTCAGTATCGAATCAATATAATTTTTCTATTTATTGAGTATTGAAAAAAATATAAATCGAGTCGCACTTGGCATTTAGAGGCTACCCAAAATATTTTCTAAACCCAGATTGTTTAAGCCAAAATATTTTGAGTTTTGAAAATAGCCCAACCTATTTTTCCAAAACCAAGTTAGCTAAACCAACCCAACCCATTCTGATTCTAACTGGATTTAGGGAAAAGGAACTCGGCATGACTTCAGCCTGAACTCGGTTCCCAGACCCAGTAAGCCCTTACAACCAGTTCTTCCTATAGACTCGGATCCAATGTTCAAAAATTCGAACGTTTGGCATCCGAATTTGCCCTAAACTCGGTCTGCAAAAATATTACAAATAGAGAATGAATTCACTAGTCTTATTAACTCAATTCATTTTCATTTATCTTCTTTATTCCTCCAGTACAAGCGCCCTTACATTTTTCAATCCAAGCTTTCTACAACTTCTAAGCCTTAAGTGCCAGTGCGTTCTTGGTTAGAATTTTTCAAGAGTTATAAAAAGAGCTTGTCAAGAAGTTCAAAACTACAAGAAGTATTCGATCCCTACGGATCAAAGCTCGTGTCTGCACAAAGTTACAAGTCTTTGGATCAAAACTTGTGTTTCACTTGATAGTGAATTTCAACTCCAGGCAAGATTTCTCTGGACTGGACTACTCCTCTCAGAGGTAAACCAGTATACATCATTGTGTTTGAGACTGCTGATCTCTCTCTCTCTCTCTCTCTCTTTACTTACTATTATTTTATATTTAGATTGTTAGCTAACTGTGTTAATTTTTATTGTGTAATTTTTTTATTGCATATACACGCACTCTATTCACCCACCTCTAGAGGTGCTTATTCGACCCTACAATTGGTATCAAAGCAGGTTATATTAACTGTGCTTCGACTATACACTTTAGAACACACATGGCTAACGTGAAATCTATTCACAAGAGAGGGCCAATCCACAAATAGACCCCCACTATTTGATGGAACTAATTACACTTATTGGAGATACAAATGAGATTTTACTTAAAATTATTTGATTTTAATCTATGGTCAATTGTTATTGACGGCTACAAAAGGCCACCAAGAATTGTTGTATATGGTGCACTTGTAGATAAGCCACATGATAAGTACATTAATCACGAGAAAAAGTAAGCTAGTTTAGATGTTCGTGCTATTAATGCTCTATTTTATGTTGTAAACATGATAGAATTCAACTGTGTATCAACTTGCACGACATCACATAAATTATAGAAGCTACTTGAAGTCACATATGAAGGGACGTCATAAGTCAAAGAATCAAAGATCAGTCCGCTTATACAAGAGTATGAAGCCTTTAAGATGAAGCCAAACGAGACTATTATGCAAACGTTCACTCATTTTTTTGACATTGTAAATCCTCGATCTTACCACAATGTCACTAGAGACACTCATGGTCAAACTGATGACGCATGAGTTGGACCTACAAGACCTCGAAGAGTCAGCGCCCAAGGAGTAGACGATTGCACTTAAAGCACAACACAAGAAGATTGTCGATAAAGACTCCAAAGATGACGACTCTGATAGTGAAGCTCAAGCTCTCATGGTCAGAAATTTAAAAAGTTCTTGAAGTTCAACAAAG
Source organism: Iris macrosiphon (assembly GCA_036927795.1). NCBI lineage: Eukaryota > Viridiplantae > Streptophyta > Magnoliopsida > Asparagales > Iridaceae > Iris > Iris macrosiphon. The sequence continues at coordinate 122,005,681 of JAYESA010000012.1, read as the reverse complement.
AAGCAAAGACTACAACAATAATGACGAAGAGAAAATATGTTATGGATGTAAGAAGAAAGGACACATCAAGAAAGACTGTCCGTCAGAAAGAAGGAGAACAAATATAAAAAATCTACAAGGCGACCATCCTCCCAAAAGTATGTTAACACAAGCATTTGGCATGAAAGCGAAGCCAATGACTCAGATGATGATCAATCACAAGACGCTGCCAATTAATGTTTGTTTAATGGCATTTGATAAAGTATCTGACAACCCTCTTTATGACAATTTTACTTTTGATGAATTGGGTGATGCTTTTAGTGATCTTCTTAGTGACCACAAGACACTTTTAGATAAATACAAGGACACCAAGAAGGAACTCAAAGCACACAAACTAGAGATTAATAGATTGTCTACACTTTTAGATGATATTAGAAAGACAATCATCTAGCGACACAAATAAATTACCTGCTATTAGATTAAACTTGCATGAAGCTTTACTTAGTATTGAACATAAAGACAAGGACTATGCCAAGCTCATGGAAGAGTTTATAATAGAGAAGAAGAAAAATAGTTGCACACTTATCAGAATAGATGCCATGACTACTAAATACACAGAATTGTATGACACATACAGAAAGTTGGAAATTAGATTAGGAAAATAACTTGTACAGACTGCTTCCCAAATCTAACACCTATTACCCAAAACCCAAGGACACTCATAAGACACAGTCCCAGAAGGCCAAACCTTCTAATCATGATTCTATTATAAGTATCCACACACTTTACATAAGACCACATAATATGCCCATTATACCAACAAAAGATCTAATTATTATGTTAATGCTAAATGTCATTATTGTGGTACTAATGGACATATTTCTTCACTATGTAGAATTAGAAAGTTGGTTAATATGAATGTATATAAGTGGCTACCAAAGACTAACACTCCAGGACCCTTCTTGAAATAGGTACCAAATGTTACATCTGTAAATTATCTTGTAGGTGGATCGCCCTTCCTACTCTAAAAGCAAATGGATCCTCGATATCGGTTGCTCACAGCACATAACCGGTGACACATCTCTATTTGCAACGCTGTCGATAAAGAAAGAATGATACGTTTCCTTCGGCAATAACTTGAAAGGGTACATTATAGGTAACGGTGATGTAGGTATTTCTCCTTGTCCAGTAATTAAAGATGTTTGTATTGTCACTGAATTGTAACATAACCTTCTTAGTATCAGTCACTTAGCTGATCACGGGTATAACATCAATTTCGCTAAAGACAAATGCTCTATAATTGATGGATCAACTAGTAAAACAATCTTTGAAGGAATAAGAGAAGACAATATTTATGTATTTTATCTATAGGAAGACACTAACCACGCAGATAGATGCCTATACGATAACAAAGATGAAAGCTGCTTATGGCACGTGCATCTAGGATACGCCAATATAGACACAATTGTAAGACTTTCTACTAAAAAGCTGGTGAGAGGATTACCAAAAATTATTTTCAAGAAGGATACGGTATGTAGTATATATGTAAAGAACAAAGCTACAAAATCCCCATTTTAATCAATTAACGTTGTAAGTACTTCTCGATATTTGCAGCTTATTCATATTAATTTATGTGGACCAAGTAGAATCGTCAATCTTGGCGATAAATTGTATGTCTTTATGATTGTTGATGATTTCTCAAGATTTACATGGGTTTTTTTCTTACAAATAAAAATGATGCATTTTCTGATTTTGTAAAATTTTGCAAAAAGGTACAAAACGAAAAAGGCTTCATGATTACTAATATCCGAAGTGATCATAGTGGCAAATTTAAAAATGCTAATTTTTAAAACTTTTGTGATTCAAATATTTTTTTCATGAATTTTTTTGTCCTAGAACTCCCTAACAAATGGTCATGTGGAGCGGAAGAATAGAACTCTAAGCGAGATGGTAAAGTAATGCTAAATCAATTTAACCTTCCAAAATATTTTTGGTCTGAAGCTGTAAATATAGCGTGCTATATTTTTAATAGGGATTTGATTCGACCTAAATAAAAAAAGACTCCCTATGAATTATGGTTTGGTAAAAATCCATCTGTTAACTATTTCAAAGTTTTTGGTTGTAGATGCTTTATTCTTAATACCAATGATAACTTAGGTAAGTTTGATGCTAAAGCAGATGATGGTATCTTTGTAGGATATGCTGCCAAGAGTAAGGTATATCGAGTTTTTAATAAACATTTTATGATTATTGAAGAATCAATTAACGTTACTTTTGATGAGTTAAATTGTCAAGCAGTACTTGACAGTGATGATAAAGATGTAATTATTAGCAAAGCATAAGCAGAAACTGCACACAGTACCAGCTACTTGGAAAGTCTGCCAAAAATTGAGATTCATGATTGATCATCCAAAAAAATGGTAATAGGTGATATAACCAAAGGTGTAAGTACTAACTCCTCTACTAGAGATATAGCTGCTAGTGTAGCATTCATTCACAAGTAGAACCTAAAAATGTAGAAGAAGTTTTTCATGATAAATTTTGGATTTCTGCTATGCAAGAGGAATTGAACCAATTTGAACGGAATCAAGTTTGGAAACTTGTTTCCAATCATATTGATAATCCGGTCATTGGTACTAGATGGATATTCTGAAATAAACTTAATAAGAATGGTTTAGTCACTCGTAACAAGGCTCGACTCCTAGATCAAGATTATAACCAAGACGAAGGTATTGACTATGATGAGACTTATGCCTAGTTGCGAGACTTGAATCCATTCGCATGTTATGTAATTTTTCTTGTTTTCATGATTTCAAACTATTTCAAATGGATGTAAAAAGAACATTTTTAAATAGTTTTATTAAAGAAGAGGTTTATGTTGCACAATCACCTGGTTTTGAAGATTTCAAATTCCCTAATCACGTTTTCAAGCTACGAAAAGTCCTATGTGGACTCAAACAAGCCCATCGTACTTGGTATGAGCGACTTAGTTCTTTTTTACTTGAAAATATTTTTTAAAAGAAAAGGTGGACACGACACTGTTTATTAAATTATTAGATATGATCTCCTATTAGTACAAATTTACGTTGATGATATTATTTTTGGTTCAACTAATGAGATTTTATTCAAAGAATTTGCTAAGTGTATGCAGAATAAATTTGAAATGAGTATGATGGGAGAGCTGAACTTCTTTCTAGGACTTCAAATCAAACAGAATCCACAAGGGACATTCATCAACCAAGCTAAGTATACTAACGACTTATTTAAGAAGTTTGACATAAAAAATGCAAAACCAATTGGGACTCCTATGGCAACTTTTACCAAGCTTGACATTGATGAACATGACAAACCAGTCGACACACGTAAGTATCGAGGTATGATTGGTAGTCTACTTTATTTAACTGCTAGTCTTCCGGATATAAAGTTTGGTATTTGCTTATGTGCAAGATTCCAAGCGAATCCTAAGGAATCACACATGTACGTAGTAAAGCGTATCTTTCGATACCTTAAAGGCGCTTCGACTGTCGGCTTATGGTATCCCAAAACCATGTCGTTTAACCTTATTGGTTACTCGGATATTGATTTTGCTGGATGCAAAGTTGATCGAAAAAGTACCAGCGACACGTGTCATTTTCTAGAAAAAGCTTTAGTCTCATGATTTAGAAAGAAACAAAATTTTGTAGCATTGTCACCTGCTGAAGCTGAGTATATCGCAGCAGGACGTTGTTGTACTCAAAATTTATGGATGAAGCAAACCCGAAGACTACAATCTTCACTACACCAAGATTCCTATATATTGTGACAACACTAGCATGATTAATCTTACTAAGAACCCTATATGTCACTCACATACCAAACATATTGAGATTAGACACCACATTTTAAGAGATTATCAAGCTCTCGGTGATATATGTCTTGAATTTGTTGACACGGAGCATCAATTAGCTGATATATTTACTAAATTATTAGCAGAAGATCGGCTCAACTTTATACTTCGTGAATTAGGAATGTTGGATATCAATATTATATAATTAATATGTATTTTCTTAAATAATGATCCTATATGTAAAAGTTATTTTAGAAACAAGCTGAAATGGTCATTCTGTCAAAAAGGCATAAAGAAGGCTAAGCGACATGGTACTTAAGAGTCCTTTGACCACCGCTAGCTGGGATACGACCCCTACATCTAATCTGAGATTACTAATACATAACAGAAAAAAGATTTATTAAATACTGTTAGTCATTATTATTGAAATTCATAAATTACTAATTTTTTATTTACAAAGTTGACAGGTATATAAAAGAAAGTGAACCATAACTAAACTAAAATTGAAACATCAGAACTCAACTAGAGTTCGGATAGAGTTTGAACCAAACGGCCCGAGTTCGGATGGACTCGATTTTGTTTAAGTTGTGGGCCCCTCTCTCTTTTATATAAACGCCATCATCTTCCCAAACAACTCCAGCACCTCCCAGCGGCTGAAAACCTTCCAAAACCTTAGTTATCTAGAACCCTAACCCCCTTAGATCTCCCTCTTCGTACAATTTCAGGAGCTAGAAATTTGGATTTTGGTTCTTTTCATCATTCTCTACCATTGTTCATCATTTGATTGAAGGTATAACTCATATTTCTCCTCCTTTCAATTATTTATAAGGCTCCCAAATTGTTTACAAAGAAGAGAAAAGTATGAGAATTCTCATCTTCCAATCAGGATAATATTTCCCAATCTCTTTTTAGTCTAGCCTTGCCAGACGACGAAGAATTTAATAGATTAATTTTGCTTCATTAGACATGTCACTACCACATTTTCAGATTAGGACATTATTGTAATTTCCCTGTTTAATTTAATTGTGTAATAAATATGTGGGATGAGTTTTATTAAATAATTATAAGGTGTTCTTAATGCATAGGTTTTAGGTTGACCAAAAACCCATTAGGTTTAACCCTTGTGGCCAAACCCTAATTGACATTTTAGTTTTAGATTATAAACCCTAGAAATGACTAAACCTTAATTAATTTAAGTTCTTCATGACTAAACATAAAGGGCTAATTAAACCTTGGCATTAGAAACCCTAACCCTAGTCCTATATAATGAGGGGAAGCCTCCCTCAAGCTTCTTCATTCATGAAGAAATCCCTAAACCTATCCTCCATTAGAAAAACCCTTCCTTCCCCGTAAATTTCAAAAATTACAAACCCTAGAAATCCATTTCCTCCTACATCAAGAGAAATCTAGGAGCTTGGACCAAGAAGGCTAGAAGAAGAGGACCTACATTGGAAAACCATCTCCCAATAGGTGAGAATCCGAATTTTAAACCCATTTAATTATGTTTTTCATTGTTGTTTAGCCATTAGGAGCCCACCAATTATTTTAGATTTTGTTCTTGGGGTTTTTCTATGAAGACCTAGGTGGATCTAGGGTTTTGGTATTCCTACGTTGGTTTTCCCCCATTTGGCCTAAAGTGCATTTGGACTAAAGTGTTAGTGCATTTGGACTAAAGTGTCAGTTGACCAATGTATTTTAATTAGGGCTGCAGGTACCTGAATGAATACAAATGACTGTTCCAGTGTATCAGAATACACAAACAAATGTGTTAGGCAAGAGAGGGTGTGTGTGTGCATCAATATGGGAATATGAGTGACAGTGTAGTGATGCACCGTTATTAGCTTAGTTAGTATTGTATTATTTAATTAGTACTTGCTAGTTATATTTAGTATTAGTAATTAGTTTAGTTGGTACCAAGTATTGATATGATTACTATTAGTTTCTTGAGTTGGTATTAGGTAGTGATTTAACTTATAAGCTATATATAAGTATTTATGTACTAACTAGACTCTAGCATATAAGTATTATGTAATATCATATAGATAGTTATGTACTAATATCTAGTATAGCTAGTAATGACTAGTTTAGTTAGGTTTTGTCCAATATGGACTATTATGATATATAAATGGACTAGTAGACCTAGTTAACCTAGTATGGACCTTGTTTGGCCTAGAAACATCATCATTAGTTACTTAATTGTCACTACCACATTCTGAAAACAGGGGTATTTTCGAATTTTTACAATATTTAATATTATGTTATTTATAATTAATTAATTGCATAATAGTATATTGATTTAAATAATTATTATGTGTGATGTGTAATTAAATATATAATTATATGCAGTGTTATTATTTTATATTAGCTAGCAGACTGACCTAGAAGCCGGTAGATAGCACCTGTCCGAATTATGGAATTTTGAGGTTAATTATTTTATCTAGAATTTAATTCTTGGAGTTTATAATTAATTACTGTATTTTATTTAATATTTTGCGCATTTGCCTTTGTTTCGATATTTGGAGCACTATCCAGACTTTTGTCTTCCAACAAATTTCACAATCTTGCTCTAGACATGTCCGCCTTCAATTCTGCTATTTTTGCAACTCATAATTTTGCTCCCTGTGCATTGTTTCTGGCCGCACAAAAATCGTCGCGGACGTTTATTTTAATTTCCTATTTTGTATCGTTGTGCGTTCCAATCAAAAATTGGAAGCCATCTTGACCTATTTTTCGTACGGCTCAAATTAGGGTAATATTCTGTTCTGAGTCTTCTTCAATATTGGTATTGATGACTTGATCTGATTTTGACCCCAAGTACTCCTAATTAATTGTTGAACACAACTTGCATTTATTTCTATTTAAATTGAGGATACTAATTTATCTGATTTTAAAATCCCAATTTAATTCCAGTGCCCTGCAAATTCAGCCCGTACCAGTCTTACAGCGTCCCCTGACCATACAAAATATCGGACCCCGAATCGCCCGCCCAATTTTCGTCATTTCATGTGTTTGTGTAATTTCCCGAATTTAAGGGGCTAAGTTGCAATTATTTAATTGTAGGTGCCAACCTAATTATTTTAATCAATGAGGGAGCCTATTAATTTTTAATTAAAAACCCTCACCCCTACATGAATTAATTTCTTCATGAATCATCATAGCCACTCATTTAAGTGGGTCAAATCCTCACCTTACATCACACCATCTCTCTTCCTATTTAATGCCTTGTACCCTCAAACCCTAATCCCTAGAAACCTAGGTTTTCCCCCACCTCACAAGCCTCCAAAAATTTCCCCAAGCCCCCTCAACCCAACGTTGGAAAACTCCTTCCTTCTTTTTCTTTTTCTCTTCTCTTTTCTTCTCCTTCTCTTTCCTTTCTTCTTCTTCCCTTCTTCTCCTTTTCATTATTTTGTATTCAAATTTAAAGAAGGAGGGGGAATACTGTTCATTCCCCCTCACCACTGTTCAGCGGGTCACTGTTTCCGGCGGCTCAGTGAACTCCCCGGCGGCTCAGGCTCTCCACGGCGGGCTCCCCTCTCCGGCGACTGAGGCCGACCCGGCCGGCCGCTGCCCGTGCGTCTGGCGGCTGCTCCAGGCCAAGCCTCCAGCCCGGCGGCGGTCCCTGTCACCCCGACTCCGGTCCGGCCTCCTCCACTGTGCAGATCCGGCGGCTCCCCTCCGGACCGGCGGCCTGCTCCGGCCGACCCCCCCCCCCCTTCAGTAAGCCTCTCCCCCTCTCCCCTTCCCTCTTTATATATATATCTATATATATATATATATATATATATATATATATATATATATATATATATATATATATATGTATATATATATATATCAAATGTATATGTATATATATATATTTGTTATATATTTTAATTAATGAGAAAACTAGTAAATATATATATAACCAAGGTATATTGTAGATATATTAATAAATGTGTATAGTATTAAATTAAATTAATGTTTAAAATATATTAGTATGGTATATATATATATATTTTGTATATAATTAGTATATATACTTTGTATATACTAGTATATGTATTTGAGTATATATTGATAATGTATATATATATAAATGTTTGTTTTTATATTTAAAATTAGTGTGAAGTTAGTATATGCTTTTAATTAAATTTGTATGTATAATTAATGTAAAGTATTTATATTTAATTAATGTGGTAATTAGTATATGTATTTAATTTAAATTGTATATGTATAAGTATATATTAAATTGTATATGTATAGTATATATAATGTAAGTATTTAAAATATAAATATGTATAGTAATTATTTTATTTAATTGTATAAATAATTAGTATATGTATTTCATGTAATTTGTATATAAAATGTAAAGTATTTATATTTAATTAATGTATTTTTGGCATATATATGATTATACACTAGTATAAATTAAATATGTAATTTTAAAAGGTATATATATATATATATTGTAAATGTATTTAAATTTGGTGCATGTATAAAATATTGTAAGTATAAATTATTATGTTTATATATACATACAAGAATCATTATTTTAAAGTATATATATATTTTACTTATATCTATTATTGTAATTAAGGGATATTAAGATATAGTTGGCCTATCTAGTAGATGACCCCTACCGTACCTGGCATAGCCCTAAGGCCAGTGTATTTCTATTTTGTGTTAGTATAGCCCCTGATACACATGTTATATTGTAATGTGTTTATAGGACTGTTGGTTACCAGGGGATACTCTGGAACAGGACATCCATAAATACCAGCTAAGGACCCGAGGCAAGTACATTCTCTGATAAATTCCAATTCTTGATAATAGCTATAAGTTCAATGATCTTGAAATGTTACAACTGAATCTTTGACACTGTGCTACACGGACTAGTATAGCTTGGATCTGCAGTCATGAGATGTTACCTTGACTTTCGTATCGACATTATACACGACATTTACATTGACATTGACATTTACATTAGACATTGATATTAGACATTGTAAATAATTTATTAGACATTGTACTTAATATATTAGACAATGTTGTGTATTCGTGACGTGTCATGATTGGATCCACAGTACTAGTTGGGGGCGGGGAAATGGCTAGTGAGAAATGTGATCAAATACCCATTGCATAATTAAACATTATTGGTGTCAATCATACCCCCACGTATGATTAGCCAGACTGTAGCTACTGTACATGTCCCAAGCCGATCATATTTTGAAACTACTATTTCAAACACTTAGAATAGTTACAGTTCTCTATTTTAGATCATATACTACATCACCCGTATATGATACTGTTCCTTGTTCTTTTTATTTCCATACATGCACTGACTATATCATATTGCCTGTCTCTCTTAAAAATTGCCATTTCATTTATTTCACTGTCTTCTCAGTAGCTAGCATGACATGTTTTATTGTATTATAGATATTATCAATTAATGGAACTGTTATTTGAGATTGTGCTTTGCTCCTTCCTGACTGGAAATATTTTTCCAGACTATGCCTTAGTGGACCGCTGTCCGACACTTTATGGACCTTATGCTGAGTAGCTGCAGACTTGGTAGTAGTTGTGATTCCAGGAGGTCTAGCTGGAAATTATTATTTCTTGTTAGTTCTTTTAGTAGACTATTTGGTACCGGATTTGTCTCCGGCATTTTGATGATTCTTGGATATTGTTAAGTTAAGTTTTTCTTGTGGACTTGTGTCGTGTTTAATTTTAATTTCTGTTTCGAAATCTTATCGTGCTGTTATCCTGTGATTGAGTATATGTTCATCTATTTGTGTCATCCGTGCCTCCTAATGGAGATTGGATATTTGCGTGACATTAGTTAGATAGTATCAATACCTAGACAGCGTTCTACCGCCGATGCTGCGGCGTAGGCTGGACGTACCCACGCACTCGTGCCCCTAAACCGGGTGCGGGTCGTGACACGTTTTTAGTGGTGGCCCATACAGGTCAAGACTTCGCGAGTTGTGCGATGTCGTAGTAGTGTGACATCCTTGTTATACTACTGCGTGCCTGCTATAGGACATAGGACATAGGATACTAGGACGAGAGCAAATACTCAATCACAATTTCTTGAGAGATTCCTGGGATGACCCCTGAGAATCTTGTTGAAACTTCCAATTTAAATTCATTCCCTTGTTCTGTCCATTCTCACTTATTGATATTGAATTTGATCATTGTTGATTTGTTATTAAATTAGGATTTTGGTTTCACTTGATTTGATTGTTGTTAATTAGGTATTTAAGTTAGGATTTTGGGTTTCATTGTAGGGTTGATTTTATATTAAAAAGAATTTGCAGACTGAATTATGATATTATCTGATAACACATGTCGATGAGGACAGTGAAAATGATTAACATTAGGGCTATTGGACTACGAAGGGTGGATTTTAATTTTAATTTTGAGGATTGAAAATGAATTTCAAATTTTAAAAATTTAGAGAGGTTGAGATATTATGTTAATAAAATCTTATTTTGAAGATTTCAATGAATTGCAAAATTTTGAAATTGAAGAGTTGAAATATGGTTATTAAAATTTTATTTTTGAGGATTCAGATTCGATTCATTAAACCTAGACAAGTCTGTAAGGATTTTGTGTGATTAAGTTTTCATTTCAGTATTTAAATAATTGACCTTGAGGAAAGTGTATACATTTACTTTAATTTTTATTCGAGGAGTTATTTTGAGGAATATTTATTTGAGGATAAGATTTTATAATGGGAGAGATATGATAAGTAGGTAAGATGCATGTGTAAGGATATGTTGGCTTGAGCATGATTGATATTCACTGCAAACTGACTTGGGTGATCATCAAGGGTTGTACTAGAAAGTGCAGTACTTAGTATAGTGTATTGAAATTGATATGCATTGAGTGATAAGATTAACTAGTATTAGCGATTGCAGTAGGTAAGGAAGCTAGCAGTGAGAGTGCTTGTGATAGAACTGTGGTACCTATAAGGATAGAGGTATCAACCATGGATGCATCTTTGATCTGTGCAATCAACTAAGGTTTATTTCCAATCTATTTATCTTGAATGTTGCTTCTTTAGAACTGTACTGTCCTCCCTTGATGATATCGCATTTTGCCTAAATTGATTCGTTGGGATCTGTCTTCAGGATGTTGCCGAAGACACTATCTACGAGAGCGGGAACACCAGCTTTAGAAGGGTCTGCCACCTCTCCACCTGAGGGACAGACAGCAGTAATTCCTTCTACATCTCCGATGCACGTAGGTGATCTTCCTTCTCCACCTGTTCAGAAGATAGCCACAGCTGTGACGGACGACCTTCCTCCTCCACCGACTCTGATTTCCGGAGGTTTGCCCTTTGACGGAGCACAGATGTTCACCTTGATCCAAGGCATGGTAGAGGCCCAGAAAATGGCGGCAGATGCTCAGCGAGTTCAAGTTGAGGCTCAGAGGGTGCAAGCAGAAGCGCACCAGGCACAAACCGAGCTGATGAGAGAGAGCATGGAGAACGCTCACCAGATGGCACTACAGACAGTTGAGAGAGTTGCCCAGCAGTATCCTGGCCAGTGGCAGCCGAGGGCATTTCAGTATCAACAGCAGTACCAGGCACCAGTTCCAATTCGGCGACAACCGAGGGCATTTCAGTATCAACAGCAGTACCCGGCACCAGTTCCTGTACAGCAGGATCAACGAACTTGTCACTTCTGTAAGAAGCCAGGTCACCTTTGGGAGAGCTGTAGAACGAGGCTAGGACTTTGTTTGCTTTGCGGCACTGCGGGACATCGAGTAAGGGATTGTCTTCGAGCCTCTTATCTTCCCGGCCAGCGCACAACTTCAGATTATAGAGATCCAGTTAGGCTACCTGTGGAACCGTACATTGCTCAGCACCTGCAAAGGGAACCACCCCAGCAGGACAGGCATTTGCGATGACGGTCGAGGAGACCGATACTGCAGGTAATGTGTTAGCAAGTTCTGTTCTTTCCTTCATTCTGTTCCTATCTACTTGATTAATTGATTGATTCCTTGGTACACTAATTGTATGCATGATTTCTTGTTATAATGTAGTTAGTGGTACCCCTGATACAGAGACTGTAATACCCTGGCAAAAGACACCATGATCATACATAATCCCTTTAGGTTGCATGTTGTATGGGTGTAGGTAGAATTCTCTTAGACTTTGATTGTTGAGGATTTAACTGTAATAAAGATTAACAAAGAGGTTATGACTTGACAAAGAGAGACAAGGTGCCAAAATTTTGAGGAAAAATATTAAATTAAATAAAGAGTTGGAATTTTGATATGGCGTAATTAAAGTTTTGTTAAATCATTGATTTTTAGAAAATTATGAAATGATTGAATTTATCATTGAATTTGAGAAATTTAAGAAGGCCATCGATATATTTGTTGGACTGCAAGTTGAGAACTTATATTTTGAATATTGTATTGGAGGTTCCATAAGTATTACATCGTTGCATATTATGAGAAAAAAAAAATCGAGGGATAAGAACACCAATGGATTAGTGTTAAATTCAAATTTGGGACGAGATTCAATTTTTTGAAATATGCATTGAATAGAGTTCAATTAGAGGATTGAATATTAAATTCTTGTATTTCGTTATAAACTTAAAATTTTAGAGAATATTGTGATAAGAATGTGATTTGATTTATTTTTGAAGATTTTTAGGGATATGCTATTTATAGAATCTTTGAAGAATTTATTGTGAAATAACAATATGGAGTAGTTCATGATTATATGATATAAGGAATTTAAATTTGATGGGAATAAATACATAAATAAAACCATCGAGGATTTAAAAATTCGAGGATAAACATTGATTTAAATAAAGGGTCAAGAATTTAACATGACGAAAATTATGATGTATTAATTCCAGGAAGGATTATGACATGTTTAAGTTGGTTATTAATTTGGAAATTTGGGAGATTTATCAATGTATTTATTTATTTGCAAGTTATGAATTTTAGAATTTTACATGGGATGTGACATTTGGAGAATCCTTAAATATCATATTGTTGAGTTTTTGAGGAGTGGATATTAAATTCTGAGTATCGAATTAGTAGCTAAAAACTTTCAAGGAAATTTTTGATGGACTTTGATTTTACTTGAAGATTTTTCAGGTTATACAACAATTTTAGATTTTTGAAATTTTGAAAAGACCTTGTGGATTATTCGTGGTTGATGAATTTAATTGAGGGAATAATAATGTGTATGATTAAATGCTAATATGAGGATTTTAAATTTCGAGGACGAAATTCTTTTAAGGTGGGTAGACTTGTCACTACCACATTCTGAAAACAGGGGTATTTTCGAATTTTTACAATATTTAATATTATGTTATTTATAATTAATTAATTGCATAATAGTATATTGATTTAAATAATTATTATGTGTGATGTGTAATTAAATATATAATTATATGCAGTGTTATTATTTTATATTAGCTAGCAGACTGACCTAGAAGCCGGTAGATAGCACCTGTCCGAATTATGGAATTTTGAGGATAATTATTTTATCTAGAATTTAATTCTTGGAGTTTATAATTAATTACTGTATTTTATTTAATATTTTGCGCATTTGCCTTTGCTTCGATATTTGGAGCACTATCCAGACTTTTGTCTTCCAACAAATTTCACAATCTTGCTCTAGACATGTCCGCCTTCAATTCTGCTATTTTTGCAACTCATAATTTTGCTCCCTGTGCATTGTTTCTGGCCGCACAAAAATCATCGCGGACGTTTATTTTAATTTCCTATTTTGTATCGTTGTGCGTTCCAATCAAAAATTGGAAGCCATCTTGACCTATTTTTCGTGCGGCTCAAATTAGGGTAATATTCTGTTCTGAGTCTTCTTCAATATTGGTATTGATGACTTGATCTGATTTTGACCCCAAGTACTCCTAATTAATTGTTGAACACAACTTGTATTTATTTCTATTTAAATTGAGGATACTAATTTATCTGATTTAAAAATCCCAATTTAATTCCAGTGCCCTGCAAATTCAGCCCGTACCAGTCTTACAGCGTCCCCTGACCATACAAAATATCGGACCCCGAATCGCCCGCCCAATTTTCGTCATTTCATGTATTTGTATAATTTCCCGAATTTAAGGGGCTAAGTTGCAATTATTTAATTGTAGGTGCCAACCTAATTATTTTAATCAATGAGGGAGCCTATTAATTTTTAATTAAAAACCCTCACCCCTACATGAATTAATTTCTTCATGAATCATCATAGCCACTCATTTAAGTGGGTCAAATCCTCACCTTACATCACACCCTCTCTCTTCCTATTTAATGCCTTGTACCCTCAAACCCTAATCCCTAGAAACCTAGGTTTTCCCCCACCTCACAAGCCTCCAAAATTTTCCCCAAGCCCCCTCAACCCAACGTTGGAAAACTCCTTCCTTCTTTTTCTTTTTCTCTTCTCTTTTCTTCTCCTTCTCTTTCCTTTCTTCTTCTTCCCTTCTTCTCCTTTTCATTATTTTGTATTCAAATTTAAAGAAGGAGGGGGAATACTGTTCATTCCCCCTCACCACTGTTCAGCGGGTCACTGTTTCCGGCGGCTCAGTGAACTCCCCGGCGGCTCAGGCTCTCCACGGCGGGCTCCCCTCTCCGGCGACTGAGGCCGACCCGGCCGGCCGCTGCCCGTGCGTCTAGCGGCTGCTCCAGGCCAAGCCTCCAGCCCGGCGGCGGTCCCTGTCACCCCGACTCCGGTCCGGCCTCCTCCACTGTGCAGATCCGGCTGCTCCCCTCCGGACCGGCGGCCTGCTCCGGCCGACCCCCCCCCCCTTCAGTAAGCCTCTCCCCCTCTCCCCTTCCCTCTTTATATATATATCTATATATATATATATATATATATATATATATATATATATGTATATATATATATATCAAATGTATATGTATATATATATATTTGTTATATATTTTAATTAATGAGAAAACTAGTAAATATATATATAACCAAGGTATATTGTAGATATATTAATAAATGTGTATAGTATTAAATTAAATTAATGTTTAAAATATATTAGTATGGTATATATATATATATTTTGTATATAATTAGTATATATACTTTGTATATACTAGTATATGTATTTGAGTATATATTGATAATGTATATATATATAAATGTTTGTTTTTATATTTAAAATTAGTGTGAAGTTAGTATATGCTTTTAATTAAATTTGTATGTATAATTAATGTAAAGTATTTATATTTAATTAATGTGGTAATTAGTATATGTATTTAATTTAAATTGTATATGTATAAGTATATATTAAATTGTATATGTATAGTATATATAATGTAAGTATTTAAAATATAAATATGTATAGTAATTATTTTATTTAATTGTATAAATAATTAGTATATGTATTTCATGTAATTTGTATATAAAATGTAAAGTATTTATATTTAATTAATGTATTTTTGGCATATATATGAGTATACACTAGTATAAATTAAATATGTAATTTTAAAAGGTATATATATATATATTGTAAATGTATTTAAATTTGGTGCATGTATAAAATATTGTAAGTATAAATTATTATGTTTATATATACATACAAGAATCATTATTTTAAAGTATATATATATATTTTACTTATATCTATTATTGTAATTAAGGGATATTAAGATATAGTTGGCCTATCTAGTAGATGACCCCTACCGTACCTGGCATAGCCCTAAGGCCAGTGTATTTCTATTTTGTGTTAGTATAGCCCCTGATACACATGTTATATTGTAATGTGTTTATAGGACTGTTGGTTACCAGGGGATACTCTGGAACAGGACATCCATAAATACCAGCTAAGGACCCGAGGCAAGTACATTCTCTGATAAATTCCAATTCTTGATAATAGCTATAAGTTCAATGATCTTGAAATGTTACAACTGAATCTTTGACACTGTGCTACACGGACTAGTATAGCTTGGATCTGCAGTCATGAGATGTTACCTTGACTTTCGTATCGACATTATACACGACATTTACATTGACATTGACATTTACATTAGACATTGATATTAGACATTGTAAATAATTTATTAGACATTGTACTTAATATATTAGACAATGTTGTGTATTCGTGACGTGTCATGATTGGATCCACAGTACTAGTTGGGGGCGGAGAAATGGCTAGTAAGAAATGTGATCAAATACCCATTGCATAATTAAACATTATTGGTGTCAATCATACCCCCACGTATGATTAGCCAGACTGTAGCTACTGTACATGTCCCAAGCCGATCACATTTTGAAACTACTATTTCAAACACTTAGAATAGTTACAGTTCTCTATTTTAGATCATATACTACATCACCCGTATATGATACTGTTCCTTGTTCTTTTTATTTCCATACATGCACTGACTATATCATATTGCCTGTCTCTCTTAAAAATTGCCATTTCATTTATTTCACTGTCTTCTCAGTAGCTAGCATGACATGTTTTATTGTATTATAGATATTATCAATTAATGGAACTGTTATTTGAGATTGTGCTTTGCTCCTTCCTGACTGGAAATATTTTTCCAGACTATGCCTTAGTGGACCGCTGTCCGACACTTTATGGACCTTATGCTGAGTAGCTGCAGACTTGGTAGTAGTTGTGATTCCAGGAGGTCTAGCTGGAAATTATTATTTCTTGTTAGTTCTTTTAGTAGACTATTTGGTACCGGATTTGTCTCCGGCATTTTGATGATTCTTGGATATTGTTAAGTTAAGTTTTTCTTGTGGACTTGTGTCGTGTTTAATTTTAATTTCTGTTTCGAAATCTTATCGTGCTGTTATCCTGTGATTGAGTATATGTTCATCTATTTGTGTCATCCGTGCCTCCTAATGGAGATTGGATATTTGCGTGACATTAGTTAGATAGTATCAATACCTAGACAGCGTTCTACCGCCGATGCTGCGGCGTAGGCTGGACGTACCCACGCACTCGTGCCCCTAAACCGGGTGCGGGTCGTGACATTAATTGTGCTTATCCCTTAATTCACCATTTAACAATAATGTTTGATATTAGGTTTGTGACTCCATTTTGGGCATCGATCCTCATACATTGCTCAGGACCTCAGGCGAGTACATTCTCTGACAATTTTTATTTTTGTTGATTAATTCTATAATTCCAGTTGTATACTATACTTGACTCTGACACTGTGGATACACGGGTTAGCACCCTAGATACCCGTCATGAGGAGTCATGATTGGAATCCATCGTGTTAGCTGGGGATGGAGAAATATTAGCAGATTATGTGACCATACCCCACCTTACATGCATTATAGCTCACCCCACACATCACGTCGGGTGTAGCCTGACCATTTACATGCCTCATAGCCTGATATATATGATTAGCCTGACTTTGCTCGCATTATAGCTAAACAGATGGTTAGCCTGACCTCACATGTATCATAGCCAATCATATATATCAAGCCTGATCTCGTCCCAAGCCGATCACATAATAAACTGATATTTCAAACACTTAGCCAGATGTTTATTTCTTATTTCAGATTTACTTGTTCTAGCATCCACTTACATATTTATTCATTGCTAGATATTCCATTGCTTATCTCATATTCTCTCGTACTCTATATTTCCAGTATTTATTTTATCTTGTATTTCTTACATTGTTTTATAGTTTTGTCAACATAAATAAACTGCTGTTTAGTGTTTGTGCTTCGCTCCAATCCTGATTGGATAACATTTTCAGAGGAATTGGAGGATTTCTGTCCTACCCACTATGACCCAGGAGCAGAGGGAGATTTCAAACCAAAAATCCCAGAGGAGTTACCCATCTTAGAGGAGATTCTACCTACAAGCACTTAGACTGTCCTATTTTCTGTATCATTGTACTAGACTGAGATTTGGGTTGTATTATTGTAGTAACTTTTGAGGACATCTAGACTCTAGACTTATGATGTATTTTTTTATTTGTGTTGACTCATGATAGAACTCCTTATCCTTATTTTTCATCGTGCCATTTACTTTTAAATAGCCTTGTGATTGAGTATATTATAAACTGTGGATTCATGTATTATCATTGTCCTCCTTATGGAGTTGAGACTATTGACAGGATAAGTTATGTTGAGACCTAGACAGCATTCTACCGTCGATGCTGTGGCGTAGGCTGGACGTACCCACGGCTCATGCCCAATTTTCGGGTGCGGGTCGTGACATATTTTTAGTGGTGGACCATGCAGGTCTAGATTCGGATTTAGAGCGATATCGTAGTGGTGCTCGCTTAGAGTATTGCTACGAGCCTGTTTTAAAAAATAAGATTAGGCCGAGAATATGCTCAATCACAATTAGGAAATTTTTTATTCTTATAATACTACTTTTAATGATTATTCCTTTAGAACTTTTACTGTCCTTCCTTGATGATATCGTATCTATTGCCTTAATTGATTCTTTCAATATGTCTTCAGGATGCCGCCAAAGACCAGGTCCTTGAGACTCGGAGCAGCAGCTTCAGAGAGGTCTGCCACCTCTCGCCCTGTTGGACAGACATCCGCAGTACCTCCTACATCTCCTGTGCATGTGGGAGTGTCTGCACTGTTCGGGGGTCCTCCTCCCCCACCTGTTCAGTGTCACGACCCAATTCCGTAGAATCACTTGAGGCGTCCCCCGAATCGTGACCGCCGTGCGGGCCTGGAGTTGCGCCCGCACAAGGCTTTAATGATTTACATAGCAAGCACATATTCAGAGTACGCAGATAAATTGAAACACAGATTTGAAACATAGAAAAGTTCTCTTTATTGATAATGAACATCTATTACAAACTCCTGAACGAGTCAGCTAATATGCCGAACGGCTTACAAAAGAGATGACTCAAAATGAGATAACAGTCCTGTACATTACATCCCTTTATAAACTCAAAACGATAAGGACCTCCAGGCTGGAGGATAGCTTTGCCACGGAGCTGCATTTGTGTATGAAGAGTTGCAGCTTCGGACTTCAAAAGGCTTCGAGGGCGCGGTAAAGATGCGCCAACAGTTGGACTGGATCGGGTAGACGACTTCGGCTCCTCACTCGGTTCGCCTTGGTACGGAGAACCTGTTTCAACGAGGGTCAGCATATCGAAACATGCTGGTGAAGGTGAGCTAGCCTGACTATACCAATCAACACATTATTTAGTGAAGCATGCATATTTTGTGGGTTTCTATCTTGCCTTAGTTCATTTACAAGTAAACAGCATATAGAATTTACTGAAATGAACGTGCCACCGTTAGGTGGATTTTACCTGACCGTCTGAATTACCTGCACAATACTTACCATGCCTTCCCTGCCACGAAGACACAAGTTAGTATGCAACAGGTTTAAATATACAGGGGATCACTGGCGGGATGCCATAATGGACGGGGCATAGTACATGAATGAAATAACAAGTTACGCAATGAACAGGGGCGCCACAAGTTATTCCATCCGATACAGGCGACTATTCAGGAGTTCCGTCCGGATCGAATCGGTGCCAGTGCCCCAGCAACCGTCCGCAGGAACTAAGACCTTGTGCACAAGTTATCCGTGATCAACATATACACTAAGTTAACAGTTGAGGCAAATCAGGGCAATAACAGGTACGGGACAGTAACAGGAGGAGAGCTACTTTGGCATAGTCTCCCTATCAGATTATTGCATTCAGGATGAGTTATGTTCATAGCATAATTTAAAGAAGAGCATACATTCTAACTTGTATTATGCATATGATAAATATTTCCGAGCGAACACGCATGCAAGTAAGTAACCGTTCACAGTTTGATTGACAAGCAGTATTAACCAAGTCTATTCTCTTTTATCTTGGTTTCTTTTATTTTACTTAGTATCATTTGATCGGGGCAAGGAGTGAAGCTTGGAAGCAGGGCTAGCTAATCGGGTTGGTAGCCACTCACTTAGATTTTGGAAAGAAGAAGGAAAGAGGCGTTTCATGACTCTGCTCGCAAGCCGCCTACTGCTCATTCACCTGCACACGAACAGCTCGATTAATACTTCTTTCTCTCTTTCCAATCTCAGAATAGAAGTGCAAGTCAATGAACGAAAATAATGAAAACCATCAAAACCGTTCAAGGAAAACAAGCAAATCCCAAAACCAACTCAAAGCACGAAAGTAACAAGCGACATCGAAAACCGAGGCAATAAAAGATAGCAGCGGAGAGGTCCCTCCTGACTCTGCCGCTAAGCCGATCCTTGGGGCGCAGTCCACTGAATATGGGAATCGATTCCGAAGAAACAAATCCATAACGAGGACGAGTTCTTAATTCAATCTATCCCGATCGAACGATACCGTTTGTGTTTCTTAGCCGCGCTTCCCGCACCGGGGGAACGGGGCACTACATCCTACCCAACCAATTGGAAGTTTCGTCCCGAAACTTAAGAACATAGCCTACCGTTAGGGAGCAGGGGTACGGCGATCCGGGAGGGGGCAAACATCTACCCGATGGTTGGGGTCACCACAACGGAGGCAAGACCCTAGCTTGCGACGGCACTTATCGGCCGTATGACCCGGCTTGTTACAGAAATGACAAATTGGCCTCCGATTTCCTTTTTGTGAACCGCCATCATTGTGCCGCTTTGCAGCGTTGTTTCCTCCCTCGTTGCCTTGGCGTTTGTGATTGTAGGTATGCACAGCGCCGGTGGAAACGTGAGGATACTGCGGTTCGAGCGACAAGGCATGATTCATGATTTCACGCATTGTCCGATACTGAGGAACGGCTACGTGCGAATGGATGGCAGGGCGTAGTCCACCTTCAAACCTTCTGGCTCGACTCGCTGCATCAGGTAAATAGGCCCTAGCGAATTTGGAGAGTCGGTTGAATTCGGCGGAGTACTGCTTAACTGTCATACTGCCCTGCCGAAGCTGCACGAAATCGTTTTCCATCTTACGTTGCACTGGAGGGGGTATAAACTCCTCTTCAAACGCGGCACGAGAGGTCGTCCACGAGATCGCCTCCTCTCCGTGATCAAATTGGAGAGATCGTCGATGCACGTCCCACTAATCGTGTGCGTTGAGGCGGAGCTGTAGTTGCGCGCAGGCGACGCGCTTATCTTCGGGGACCTCTAGCAGAGTGAAGTGATCTTCGAGCTCGGCTAGCCAATCTAGAGCTACCACTGGGTCCTCAGTCCCGTTGAATGGGGTGTTGCAGACTTTCTTGAAATGGCCCAAGTTGAAGGCAGTCACGTCCCTCGGCCTTGGAATTTGAGGCGTCTCCACTTCAAGCACGGGCTGTCCCACCGGAGTCGTTGCTGTTGCGGCAGAATGGTTGGCAGCCAAAGTCTGAACGATCTATTGCAGGGCATCTACCTTCTTTTGTTGGACTGAGAATCGGGTCTCTAGATTACTCTCGAGCTTGGCTTGGCGAGCATCGTCTCGTTGTCGTTGCGATTCTAACATTTGCATTACCCGCTCAAGCGGGTCGACTTGAGACATGCCTCGTTGGCTCCGAGAGCTTCCCGAAGTACCTGAACTGCTTTCTTGTGTTTCGTTCAGTGGTTGCGCTGCAGATTGTGCTGGATCCATTCCTTCAAAAGAAGGTAAATTACATTAGGATCATAATGTATTATGGACTTATTGCATGAACGTATCTCATTTTGGCCTAGCGAGTTCAAGAGTTCGCACAGGAATTTGATCGTTAAAGGAACTTTTCCAGCACGAAGTCTAAGGAACTTTGAATCTGTGCTCTGATACCACTATGTCACGACCCAATTCCGTAGAATCACTTGAGGCATCCCCCGAATCGTGACCGCCGTGCGGGCCTGGAGTTGCGCCCGCACAAGGCTTTAATGATTTACATAGCAAGCACATATTCAGAGTACGCAGATAAATTAAAACACAGATTTGAAACATAGAAAAGTTCTCTTTATTGATAATGAACATCTATTACAAACTCCTGAACGAGTCAGCTAATATGCCGAACGGCTTACAAAAGAGATGACTCAAAATGAGATAACAGTCCTGTACATTACATCCCTTTATAAACTCAAAACGATAAGGACCTCCAGGCTGGAGGATAGCTTTGCCACGGAGCTGCATTTGTGTATGAAGAGTTGCAGCTTCGGACTTCAAAAGGCTTCGAGGGCGCGGTAAAGATGCGCCAACAGTTGGACTGGATCGGGTAGACGACTTCGGCTCCTCGCTCGGTTCGCCTTGGTGCGGAGAACCTATTTCAACGAGGGTCAGCATATCGAAACATGCTGGTGAAGGCGAGCTAGCCTGACTATACCAATCAACACATTGTTTAGTAAAGCATGCATATTTTGTGGGTTTCTATCTTGCCTTAGTTCATTTACAAGTAAATAGCATATAGAATTTACTGAAATGAACGTGCCACCGTTAGGTGGATTTTATCTGACCGTCTGAATTACCTGCACAATACTTACCATGCCTTCCCTGCCACGAAGACACAAGTTAGTATGCAACAGGTTTAAATATACAGGGGATCACTGGCGGGATGCCATAATGGACGGGGCATAGTACATGAATGAAATAACAAGTTACGCAATGAACAGGGGCGCCACAAGTTATTCCATCCGATACAGGCAACTATTCAGGAGTTCCGTCCGGATCGGATCGGTGCCAGTGCCCCAGCAACCGTCCGCAGGAACTAAGACCTTGTGCACAAGTTGTCCGTGATCAACATATACACTAAGTTAACAGTTGAGGCAAATCAGGGCAATAACAGGTACGGGACAGTAACAGGAGGAGAGCTACTTTGGCATAGTCTCCCTATCAGATTATTGCATTCAGAATGAGTTATGTTCATAGCATAATTTAAAGAAGAGCATACATTCTAACTTGTATTATGCATATGATAAATATTTCCGAGCGAACACGCATGCAAGTAAGTAACCGTTCACAGTTTGATTGACAAGCAGTATTAACCAAGTATATTCTCTTTTATCTTGGTTTCTTTTATTTTACTTGGTATCGTTTGATCGGGGCAAGGAGTGAAGCTTGGAAGCAGGGCTAGCTAATCGGGTTGGTAGCCACTCACTTAGATTTTGGAAAGAAGAAGGAAAGAGGCGTTTCACGACTCCGCTCGCAAGCCGCCTACTGCTCGTTCACCTGCACACGAACAGCTCGATTAATACTTCTTCCTCTCTTTCCAATCTCAGAATAGAAGTGCAAGTCAATGAACGAAAACAATAAAAACCATCGAAACCGTTCAAGGAAAACAAGCAAATCCCAAAACCAACTCAAAGCACGAAAGCAACAAGCGACATCGAAAACCGAGGCAATAAAAGATAGCAGCGGAGAGGTCCCTCCTGACTCTGCCGCTAAGCCGATCCTTGGGGCGCAGTCCACTGAATATGGGAATCAATTCCGAAGAAACAAATCCATAACGAGGACGAGTTCTTAATTCAATCTATCCCGATCGAACGATACCGTTTGTGTTTCTTAGCCGCGCTCCCCGCACCGGGGGAACGGGGCACTACATTCAGAGGGTTCCCATAGCTGTGACAGAGCCTCTTCCACCACCACCGACTCAGTTTCCAGGAGATGTGCCCGTCGATGGGGCACAGATGTTCGCATTGATCCAAGGCATGGTTGATGCCCAGAGGACGTCAGCAGAGGCCTAGAGGGTGCAGGCGGAGGCGCACCAGGCCCAGACCGAGATGATGAGGGTGAGCATGGAGAATGCTCATCAGGTGGCTCTCCAGGCTGCGGAGAGAGTCGCCCAGCAGCAACATCCTGGCCAGTACCACCAGAGGCCGGGCACTATTGTGGACTTCAAGAGGATGATGCCTCGGGAGTTCAAGGGTACAGAAGGGATACTCTACGCCGACGATTGGCTAGAGGACATAGAGAGAAATTTGCGCTTGGCGCAGCTTTCGGAGGCTCTTCAGATCGAGGCCGCCGGCAGCCAGATGTTCGACATCGCCCTGACGTGGTTTCGCACTGAGCCGAGACTCCTTGTCGGGGGACTCACTTAGGAGGCCTTCAGGGAGCTCTTCAAGGAGAAGTTCTTTCCTGATGTTGCCTTGGGAGCCTTGGAGAGTCAGTTCCATGACTTGGTCCAAGGGAGCTTGTCGGTTGATGAGTACGCCGCGGAGTTTTGCTGCCTGAGCTGTTTCGTGCCATCGATGATTAGAGATCCAGGAGACAGGGCCCGGAAGTTCAGAAAGGGGCTGGCAAGGGAGATTAAGTCTCGCACGTCGGGACGTCGTACTGCTACCTTCGAGGGCATATTGATGGATGCTTAGATAGCTGAGGATGACTTGGACCTCAGGCCCAAGAGGGACGCGATGCTTCAGGAGGAGCAAACAGTGGTGCAAGACCGGGCAAGCGTCCACACTTCCAGCAGTAATAGAGGCCATATCAGCAGCAGCATCAGCAGCACCAGGCACCAGCCCGAGGACAGGCCCAGCACCAACAGCAGAGGCAGACTCAGCCTGCCATCCAGTGTGCGTACTACGGGAATGTAGGACACACTAGAGAGATCTGCAGGAAGAGGTTGGGCACATGTTTGTCCTGCGGATCGACAACACATCAGCTGAGGGATTGCCCTGCCATCCAGACTCGTCCAGGTCAGGGTGGATCAGCCGCCCAGAGGAGACCAGCCAGGGTACCTACCGTACCAGGAGGCCAGCAGAGGGGACCTCCGCTTCCACCGCAGCAGCAGAGGTTTGCTCAGCACCAGCAGTAGAGAGGTGCACCCCAGGGGCGAGCATACGCCATGGCAGTCGAGGAGGTCGAGCCAGCAGGAGACTTGATTACAGGTTCAGTTCTTCTCGATTGCATTCCAGCATTTATATTATTTGACTCTGGCGCTTCCCATAGTTTCGTGTCTGTATCTTATGCACTTCAACATCATTTAGAGACAGAACTATTAGATAGGACTTGCAAGATCACGACTGGCGGAGGTATTATCCAAGTCCGTGATTATTGCAAGGACCGAAGAGTATCATTGGGAGGCCGAGAGTTGAGCGTGTGCTTACTCGTCATGCCACTTTCGGGATATGATATTGTACTAGGAATGGACTGGTTGAGTAGGCACAATGCTACTATAGATTGTCATGGAGACAGAGTATTATTTCGACCACCAGGAGAGCCGAAGTTCGAGGTCGCCAGAGGAGCAGCGGAGCAGAGCAGGAGCGCATTTTGTGGAGCCAGGATGGAAGAAGAGGAGTTGCCACATCCTCTGATAGCGGAGTTTCTGGATGCATTTCAAGAGGAGTTGCCAGGCTTGCCGCCAGACAGAGATGTTGAATTCTCTATAGACTTCGTGCCAGGAGCGGAGCCCATTTCACAACATGTCTATAGAGTCAACAACAGCGAGCTGGCAGAACTGAAGAAGCAAGTTGAGGAGCTGCAGGACAAAGGCTTCATCAATCTAGTTCATCACCATGGGGAGCTCCGGTTTTGTTCGTGCCGAAGAAGGACGGCACGGTGTGCATGTACATCGATTATAGAGCTTTGAACAACCTCACTATCAAGAACAAATACCCGCTGCCGAGGATAGATGATCTTTTTGATCAGTTGAGCGGGGCAAAGGTGTTTTCGAAGATAGATTTGAGGTCAGGCTACCACCAGGTGAAGGTGAAGAGAGAAGACACGCCGAAGACAGCCTTTCGGACCAGATATGGCCAGTTTGAGTTCATGGTAATGCCATTTGGTTTAACCAATGCACCGACAGTATTCATGAACCTGATGAACAAGGTATTCCACCAGTACCTTGACAAGTTTGTGGTGGTGTTAATTGACGATATTCTTGTGTATTCCAAGACCCCGGAGGAGCACGAAGAGCACCTGAGGTTGGTCTTAGAGACTCTCAGGAAGGAGGAATTGTACGGGAAACTCTCAAATTGTGAATTCTTCCTTGACAAGGTTGAATTTCTTGGGCATATGGTGACGGATGACAGAATATCGGTTAACTCGAAGAAGATCGAGGCAGTGGAGTCGTGGGCTACCCCAAGTTCAATAGTTGAGATCATGAGTTTTCTTGGGCTAGCAGGATACTACAGGAGGTTTGTACAAGACTTCTCCAGGATTCCAGCACCGATGACCAGGCTGACCAGGAAAGATGTGGATTTTGTCTGGACGGAGGATTGCCAGGCCGCATTTGATGAGCTGAAGAAGAGATTGAGGACAGCTCCAGTTTTAACATTGCCAGCGGGGACAGGTGGATTCACTATCTACAGTGATGCTTCAGGGAAGGGTCTGGATTGCGTTCTTCAGCAGCACGGGAAGGTAATTGCCTATGCTTCTAGGTAGTTACGCCCTCATGAAAAGAACTATCCCACCCACGACTTAGAGTTGGCAGCGGTTATCTTCGCTCTAAAGCTGTGGAAACATTACCTGTACGGAGAGCGTGTGGAGATCTTCACGGACCATAAGAGCTTGAAATACGTGTTCACACAGAAAAAGCTGAACATGAGGCAGAGGAGGTGGTTGGAGTTGATGAAGGACTTCGATATCTTATTACAGTACCACCCAGGGAAGGCCAACGTAGTCGCCGATGCCTTGAGCAGGTATCCGATGGCTATGTACTTGACGACGGATAGACATTTGTTGGCTGATCTGGAAAGCTTGGGAATTGAGGTGCTAGTTTCCGATATTGATATTCAGATGTGGGGGCTGCAGATATAGTCCGAGTTGATGGACAAAATTAGAGCTGCACAGTATGATGATGAGGCTCTGAGGAGTATCAGGGCACAGGTTCGGACCGGATTGTCAGACGACTTTACTGTTGCGGATGATGGGTCTGTACGGCATGGCACGAGCATGTGTATGCCGAGCGGGGAACTACGCGAGGAGGTTTTGCAGGAGGCACACCGCTCTCAGTACTCGATGCATCCCGGTGCCAACAAGATGTATCGAGACTTGAGGGAGCACATATGGTGGTATGGAATAAAGCGCGAGGAAGCACGCTTCATATCCCTGTGTCTAGTATGCCAGCAGGTAAAGGCGGACCGGCAGAGGCCAGGTGGATTGCTTCAACCTTTACCTATCCCAGAGTGGAAGTGGGAGCACGTGACCATGGATTTCATTTCAGAGCTTCCGCGTTCTCCAGAAGGAAAGGACGCGATTTGGGTAATCGTGGATAGGTTGACCAAATCAGCCCATTTTTTACCTTTCAAGGTGGACACGTCGACAGAGAGGCTAGCAGAGATGTACATGCGGCAGATTGTCAGACTTCATGGAGTTCCTGTTTTTATCGTCTCGGATCGGGATAGTCGTTTTACTTTCCACTTCTGGAGGAGTCTGCAGGCTAGCTTGGGCACTCAGCTCAAGTTCAGTACCGCATACCACCCCCAGACAGACGGGCAGTCTGAAAGGACTATTCAGACTCTCGAGGATATGCTACGCACTTGCGTTCTAGATCTCGGAGGTTCTTGGGAGGATCATCTATACCTGGTAGAGTTTGCTTACAACAACAGCTACCAGGCCAGCATTGAGATGTCGCCATTCGAGGCTCTTTATGGACGAAGGTGTTGTACACCGTTATCTTGGGATGACATCGGAGAGAGAGCCTTGCTAGGACCAAAAATGGTCGTGGATGCATCCGAAAAAGTGAAACTCATCAGAGACAGACTCCGAGTGGCGCAGGACAGACAGCGGCATTGGGCCGACAGCCACCGTAGACCCCTTGAGTTTCAGGTTGGCGATCTAGTGTTCCTACGGATTTCTTCGATGCGGGGCACGATTCGTTTTGGTGGAGGCGAGAAGCTTAGTCCATGCTACATCGGACCCTTCGGTATTCTTGCGAGGGTCGGTACAGTGGCGTATAGACTAGACTTACCACCTGCACTAGAGGGAGTGCATGATGCGTTCCATGTGTCGCAGCTGAGGTGGTACGTGGCAGACCCTAATAACGTACTAGATCACTCGGAGATCGAGGTTGGTCCGACTCTCAGCTACCCTGAGCAGCCCGTAGAGACCTTGGATCGTAGAGAGAAGGTGTTGCGAAACCAGACTATTCCTTTGGTTCATGTTGCATGGAGATATCACTCTCCAGGGGAG
This sequence comes from Iris macrosiphon, assembly GCA_036927795.1. Classification (NCBI taxonomy): domain Eukaryota; kingdom Viridiplantae; phylum Streptophyta; class Magnoliopsida; order Asparagales; family Iridaceae; genus Iris; species Iris macrosiphon. The sequence goes on along the minus strand of JAYESA010000012.1, from coordinate 121,977,930 downwards.
TCGACCTAGGAGAGAGAGGATGAAATGCGCGAGCAGTACCCGTATCTCTTCGAGACTTGAGGTATAATTCCTTATCTGATTTCGTTCTTGTTCTAGTTCAATCCAATTTTGAGGACAAATTTTTTTTTAGGAGGGTAGACTTATCACTACCACATTTCCAGATTAGGATATTATTGTAATTTCCCTATTTAATTTAATTATGTAATAAATATGTGGGATGAATTTTATTAAATAATTATAAGGTGTTCTTAATGCATAGGTTTTAGGTTGACCAAAAACCCATTAGGTTTAACCCTTGTGGCCAAACCCTAATTGACATTTTAGTTTTAGATTATAAACCCTAGAAATGACTAAACCTTAATTAATTTAAGTTCTTCATGACTAAACATGAAGGGCTAATTAAACCTTGGCATTAGAAACCCTAACCCTAGTCCTATATAATGAGGGGAAGCCTCCCTCAAGCTTCTTCATTCATGAAGAAATTCCTAAACCTAGCCTCCATTAGAAAAACCCTTCCTTCCCCATAAATTTCAAAAATTACAAACCCTAGAAATCCATTTTCTCCTCCATCAAGAGAAATCTAGGAGCTTGGATCAAGAAGGCTTGAAGAAGAGGACCTACATTGGGAAACCATCTTCCAATAGGTGAGAATCCAAATTTTAAACCCATTTAATTCTGTTTTTCATTGTTGTTTGGCCATTAGGAGCCCACCAATTGTTTTAGATTTCGTTCTTGTGGTTTTTCTATGAAGACCTAGGTGGATCTAGGGTTTTGGTGTTCCTACGTTGGTTTTCCCCCAATTTCGTGAACCCTAGCTATGGGAATGTGCATTCCTACATGATTACATCTCATACGTATAGGTTTATCTCGATTTAGGGTTCGAATTTGGGTATTTTGGGTTCTCGATGTGAAATCCGTTTTTCTGCACAACATGTGTTTGCTGAAATGCTCCTGGGAGGGGATACCAATTTTAACCTAGTTTTCGTATGAACCCTGATATATATATATATATATATATATATATATATATATATATATATATATATATATATATATATATATATATATGTGTGTGTGTGTGTGTGTGTGTGTGTGTGTGTGTGTGTAGTTATACCTACGTATTTGTGCTGTGTGTATGTGTGTTTTGGGGGATTCACTATGCACAGTCGGGATTTCCTCACAGTGCAGTGTACCTGTGTTGGGGGTCAGTATGTGTTAGGGTTCTGTATAAGTGTAGCAGTATTTGGGGAGAGGGGATAGAGGACCAGGTTCTGTTTCAGTGAGTGTCTCAATGACACTGACACTGTGCTGCAGTGTTTGTGAATTGGGGTTTTGAATAGGGTGTATCAGTGAGCTCCAGTTCACTTGTGTGTGTGTGTGTATCAGTTAGCTGATACTGTGTCAGTGTGTTTAGTTCTAGAGTATTTTGTGTGCAGTCAATTTCTAGGTTCTAATGTATCAGCAGTAGTGTAGGAAGTTCTGTGTTCCAGCAGAGTTCCTATGTGGGTGTGCCTGTATGATTGTGTTTTGTGTATCAGACTTTGGGGAGAGTGGTAATCATGTTCAATACAGGGCATTACTGTGGTAGTGAGTTTCAGCATTCCTGATAGTATGACAGGGTGTCTCAGTGTCAGGGGAAGAGGGAAGTCTGTATCAGTGTGTCTGTTGTGTATCTCAGTGAGTATCACTGATATAGGGGACACTGGTGCCAGTGAATAGGGTTGTGTACCAGAGTTGATTCAGTGAATTTTGCCTGTGCACTGAGTTCAGTGTCTCAGTGATGCACAAGTACACATGGGGGAGATCTGTGCAGTGAGCATCTTCTGCATTTCTGCATTTCAGATAGAATTCTGCAGGTATCCAAGGTATCTTTATACATTGTGTCAGGTAGTTGATGATGCCTTGTGGTTAGATTATGAGAGATTTGGTAAGAGGGGTTGTATCAGTATATTGATACACTGATGTATTAGTAGCTAGGGAGACCTAGCATGAGTATTGGTCTAGTTGAGCATTAGCACAGGCCAGTGGTCTGTATCAGTGACCACTGAGTGCAGTTGGAGGCTATGTGCGGGTGTTTAGGTGTTCAAGCATTTGAGAGTAAGGGATGGGTTTGGTTGCAGTTAAGGGTTCCGGTATGTGTAAATTATGTACACAGGTTGTTCTTGTTGCAGGCCTGAACTCTTGGACTCGAGAACTGCCTACTGAGGAGAAGAAATTTGGAAAAGGGGAAATAAGAGTTATGTATTGGAGAATGATAGGTGTGTGAGAACTTGGGTTGGTCAGAGATTATCAGTCCCTAGTGTATCAGTGAGGAACTCGGGTAGGGAGAGATATTAGGATATAAACAGTAAGGGTGTAAGGCTCAGTCGAGTGTAGGTATAGAGCTATAGCAAGTGTTAGTGCATTTGGACTAAAGTGTCAGTTGACCAATGTATTTTAATTAGGGCTGCAGGTACCTGAATGAATACAAATGACTGTTCCAGTGTATCAGAATACACAAACAAATGTGTTAGGCATGAGAGGGTGTGTGTGTGCATCAATATGGGAATGTGAGTGACAGTGTAGTGATGCACCGTTATTAGCTTAGTTAGTATTGTATTGTTTAATTAGTACTTGCTAGTTATATTTAGTATTAGTAATTAGTTTAGTTGGTATCAAGTATTGATATGATTAGTATTAGTTTCTTGAGTTGGTATTAGGTAGTGATTTAACTTGTAAGCTATATATAAGTATTTATGTACTAACTAGACTCTAGTATATAAGTATTATGTAATATCATATAGATAGTTATGTACTAATATCTAGTATAGCTAGTAATGACTAGTTTAGTTAGGTTTTGTCCAATATGGACTATTATGATATATAAATGGACTAGTAGACCTAGTTAACCTAGTATGGACCTTGTTTGGCCTAGAAACATCATCATTAGTGTCACGCCCCGATCTCCCGCAGGCAATCGGCCGTTCCCGCTAGGCGGGAATCACCCTCGCCAGCGCTCCCGCGGAACGATCGCTTGACCCATCCGGGCGTGATGTCGCACGAGCGTGAGCCACGCCCGTGCAAGGCCATGGTTCATTGGCTGGCGATAAGAGTTCTAAGCCATAGAGTCGCACAGATTGTCCAAGTGCAACGGAGTCATAAACGCATAGCGATTTGATAACAAGTTCACTGAGTCGACAATATAGCGAAAGCATTGAAACACAGTTGAAGTAAAGCAACTCTTTTATTGATATGAACAAGTATTACAGGCGACGTATAGCCGAGATTATAAGTCGCTCAAGCCTCTCTCTCTCTGAAATAGTAAAAGCGTGCCAAGTGGCTACAATTATGGAATGATTGTACAGGCGATGTTCAGGCGATGTTCATAATATTATGTCTTGTATATGTGCTTCTGTTCCGGATGTACCGTTGCTTCGGAGTGATCTTCACACCTTAGCACGCACGAAGGAGGCATCCGCACCGAACGAGGTTCTCCCGCACCCTGCATACAAACTGGTGGATTATCAGTACATTGAATGCACTAGTGGGGAAGCTACTCTCCCGCTCGACAAATCCAAACACGTAATACAGGTTCCGTGCACAACTATTAAGTTATCTTTCTAGTTGCCTTAGGATCAATTTTATGCAAGATTTGTATAGCCTAACTCGTGTGGCAGTGCGCCGTGCGACATGAGAGGAAACACGGCGAGACTTACCATTTGGCCTTCCCTGTCCAAGGCAAACATTGTTAATTCAAGCACGGTCATGTATAAGCATCCAGGAGGCATATCATATGCAAACACGAGGGTTATTTATCATGATCGTTCAGGTGTTCAGTTGTTCTTGATGCGATGCAGTGACTCGCACGCGGATAGCCGCTAAGCGAGGATGACTTATCTATATGAACAGAAGTCGCTGGCATAGCCATAAAGGACCGTTTGTAGTCTCAGGGTCGAGGATAAAGTGCAAGCAACAGAAACGATGGGCCTTGCACTTATCCCGACGACTACCGTAGTCTCAGGGTCGAGGATGAAGTGCAAGCATACAGAAACGGAGAGCCTTGCACTTATCCTGCCGAAACAGATGACTACCAGAAGTTCCGTCTAGACCGGGTCGGCCCCAGTGCCCAGGTGACCGCCCACGGAACGAGATCCGAAGATCACCTTTTACAAGTTGTCCGCGACATGCAGGTCAGAGTCTCAGGTCAAGTACAGAAACAAGTTCGAGGCAGAATATATATATAAGAACAAGTCCGGTATGTAACGAGTTCAAAACAGAATATATATACAGAACTTGTTGAGACAGGATACAGTAGTTTGCTTCTCGAGCTGTGATTCAGGGATTTATTCATTCTTGGTGCAGATTCCCTGGTTCAGAATTTGCCTTGGTGACCTAACGGTCCCGAATACTTGCAGGTTCAATCATGCACGTTCAATCATCACATCGGGTGTAGCCTGACCATTTACATATCTCATAGCCTGATATATATGATTAGCCTGACTATTGCTCGCATCATAGCTAACCAGATGGTTAGCCTGACTTCACATGTATCATAGCCAATCATATATATCAAGCCTGATCTCGTCCCAAGCCGATCACATAATAAACTGATATTTCAAACACTTAGTCAGATGTTTATTTCTTATTTCAGATATACTTGTTTTGGCATCCACTTACATATTTATTCATTGCTAGATGTTCCATTGCTTATCTCATATTCTCCCGTACTCTATATTTCCAGTATTCATTTTATCTTGTATTCCTTATATTGTTTTATAGTTTTGTCAACATAAATGAAACTGCTGTTTAGTGTTTGTGCTTCGCTCTAATCCTGATTGGATAACATTTTCAGAGGACTTGGAGGATTTCTGCCCTACCCACTATGGCCCGGGAGCAGAGGGAGATTTCATACCAGAAATCCTAGAGGAGTTACTCATCTTAGAGGAGATTCTACCTACAGGCACTTAGACTGTCCTATTTTATGTATCATTGTACTAGACTGAGATTTGGGTTGTATTATTGTAGTGACTTTTGAGGACATCTAGACTCTAGACTTATGATGTATTTTTTTTATTTGTGTTGACTCATGATAGAACTCTTTATCCTTATTTCTCATCGTGCCATTTACTTTCAAATAGCCTTGTGATTGAGTATATTATAAACTGTGGATTCATTTATTATCATTGACTTCCTTATGGAGTTGAGACTATTGACAGGATGAGTTATGTTGAGACCTAGACAACATTCTACCACCGATGCTGCGGCGTAGGCTGGACGTACCCACGGCTCATGCCCAATTTCCGGGTGCGGGTCGTGACAAGACCAATCCATTGAATGGTTCAACGACTTTGTCGACCGCACCGTCTGTCCTGGCAGTCCTATCAACTTTACTGTGTTTCTTAATTATTTGGAATCTTTTCGTTCTTTAGGATTAGATGACATAATGACTACTAGATTTCCAATATTTATTAATGATGTCCGTATATTTTACTGCAATATGTCCTCAGTTGATGATTTTGTTAAATCTCGTATTGCCGAGTTAGATATTGAATTTGATGTTGAATACTTAGGGAAAATTCTTCACATTCCCAATGAAGGAGATCCCTTAGTACCTATCACATCTTTCAAATTCACTAACGGCACGACTCTAGACTCTTTTAAGGACTATATTTGTTTACCCAACCCCCATCCTCGTGGTCAACTTAAGGCCAAACACTTGAACATATTATTCTATGACTTACATCATATTATGTTTTTAACCATTTTGCCTAAACAGACCTCCACTGATGAGATTATAAACCTAGAGTTGTGTGACATGTATCATATCCACTTTGGAATTTAATTTAGCTTTCCAAAGACTATGATTCAGATGATGACCCATTCCCGCAATAACAAGCGTAACCTTGTGTAGACTATGTACTTGTCCATTATCTTTGAGCATTTCTAAATCTCTCTTGAGGACTGCACCTATCTTGCTGAGACAGATTATCTCTTTGTTGCTCGACGTTCTGACCTTGTTCCTCTAGTTGCACCACCTCCTCATCCACCTGTTGCTGACACACCTCACCCTGACCCTGCTGTTGCTTCTGAGCCAAATGCCTCCTTAGACTAGCTCCAAACTTTGATGCGAGATCACATCAAAGTTGAGGATGAGCGTCACAGACTAGCACTTGAGCATCGTGCTTTTGAGGATGACCGTCATAGATAAACAGACTATCGGACCACTCTTTATTTCTAGGCGATGTCCAACACCTTGGCGGATATGCAGTATTCATTCTCTCTTCTCCCTGGTGGACCTATCATATGGTTCGTGATCCTTTACGTGACGGGTATCAGATTATTGACCCATATGTCCAGCCTTACTTGGATCCAGCTGCTTCCTACTATGATCCCAATCTTACAGCTGAGACTGAAGATCAGACGACTGGAGATGACCAGTGATGCAGATCCTTATGCTATCTCTTTAGTTACATTAGCTATTTGGATTGCTCTAGTTTATTATCTTTTGCATATTTTTGTTGATTTAGCACATTTAGTTTATGTCGTAGTATGAGACTTCAGTTTATGTTTGAAAAGCTTCTGAAATATTTAATATGTTTCTATTTCTGAAATTGTGAAATGCTTATTTAATGCTTCAAAAATATATCTATGTTACTTCACTCTTGTTGTCTTTTTGTCTTGACATCTACGCTACAATTGCTGGAGAGCTTTCCAAATTTGATCAAATGACAACGGGGGAGCAGTACTGATATTAGCAATATCAGTAGTAATAAAGCTTTCAGCAAAAGAAAAAGTACCAAATTCAGATTTTGAGTTTCATTCTCTACTATATCAGTCAGAGTTTGTCGATTATCAAAATGGGAAAGATTGTTGCCTCATTGGTCATGGTCGAACCATATTTCGATAATTGACTAAAACTCGGACTTGATATAACCTACGAGAACCGACGATATGGACGTACTACTGCTACTACCACAGTTTCATTTAATGTGAATGCGACTTGTTTTCAATATCGAGTCAATATAATTTTTCTATTTATTGAGTATAGAAAAAATGTAAATCGAGTCGCACTTGGCATTTAGAGGCTACCTAAAATATTTTCTAAACCCGTATTATTTTAGCCAAAATATTTTGAATTTTGAAAATAGCCCAACCTAATTTTCCAAAACCAAGTTAGCCTAAACCAACCCAACCCATTCTGATTCTGACTGGATTTAGGGAAAACGAACTCGGTACAAACTCGGCACGAGTTCGGCCCAAACTCGGTTTCCAGAACCAGTAAGCCCTTGCAACCAGTTCTTCCTGCAGACTCAGCTCCAACGTTCAAAAATCTGAACGTTTGGCATCTAAATTCGTCCCGAACTCGGTTTGCAAAAGTACTATAAATAGAGAAGGAATTCACAATTCTTATTCACTCAATTCACTTTCATTTCTCTTCTCTATTCCCTCAGTACAAGTGCCTTTACATTTTTCAATCCCAAGCTTTCTACAACTCTTAAGCCTTAAGTGCTAGTGCGTTCTTGGTTAGAAGTTTTCTAGAGTTGTAAAAAGAGTTTGTCAAGAAGTTCAACACTTCGAGAAGTATTCAAGCCCTTCGGATCAAAGCTCGTGTCTGTACGAAGTTGCAAGCCTTCGGATCAAAACTTGCGTTTCACTTGATAGTGAATTTTAACTCCGACTTAGAGTTCTCAGGACTGGACTAGTCCTCTCAGAGGTAAACCAGTATACATCGTTGTGTTTGTGAGTGGTGATCTCTCTCTCTCTCTCTCTCTCTCTCTCTCTCTCTCTCTCTCTCTACTTACTGTCATTTTATATTTAGATTGTTAGCTTACTTGTTAATTTTTATTGGATAATTTTTATTATGTTGCATATACACGCACTCTATTCACCCCCTCTAGAGGTGCTTATTCGATCCTATATGAAGTTCTGATGAAGCAATATAACAAGATAGCCAAATCTTATGCCAGTTTGGAAGCTACTTTGAAGAAGTTGGAAGACAATCATAAGAAGTATACCCGCTTTGAAGACCCGGTTGTTGTTGAACAAGAAGTTGAACGTTACGCTAGAGCTAAGAAAGAGTCTAGCATGACTTCCATTCACAGACGGATAAAAGAGCTCTATACTGATACTTGACATCTGTAATCTTTTTTTTTTTTTTGTGGCTTAAGAAAAACCTTTATGTATCTTCCTTTTCATGCAAGAAGAAATAAAACTTTTCTATTGCCATATTTTGTGAATATGAATATCATACTAGAGGTAATATATACATAGTATAATATTGCACTCCTTGGAAATATTTTACTGAATTTTTTTTGTGGACTTATTATCTATGGCGCACTTAAAGCTCAGTACATATAATAAGTTGAAATGACAGGCACTACCAGAGGTATGTAAATGTGATAGCAGAAGTTGATAGATAAAATGTTTGCTCAGAGGTAATATGGACATAACAAATTTTCAGATTAAACCTCCACTGGAAATATCTGCTTAGAGATAATATGGACATGGCAGAATATAACTCTGTAGGAATTTAACTTTTTGTTGGAAAATAATACAGAGGTAATGTGAATGTGATTGTTTTCTTTGAGAACAAATTCACTCTACTGGGGAGAATGATTAAACAATAGTTCAGAGGTGATATGGACGTGAACTGCTGTTGGGGAAGAAATATAGAATATCTCCAATCCAGCTGGGGATTAAAAATAAGACATCCTTAGAACGACTGGGCTCTAAAAATACGATTATATATTTGGGGAAGTTTTTGTTCAGTGATCTCAACGCGAGTGTTTCGTAGAAACTGAAGATTATTCCACTGGAGTATTTTGGAGGACTATTATCCATTGCGTATTCAAAACTTTTGAATACAGATAATACCCCGAGGTAATAGAGAGTTTCACTAACTCCAATAACATGATGTTGCCATTCGGTAAAGAAGTCCGAACCCAGTTAAAAGTTTCACTAACTCCAATATAGAATATCTTTAATCAAGCTGGAGATTAAAAATAATTTTTGGGTCTGAATAAAATTTATAAAAATTTAAACGGCTACTGATTAATGAACTGTGCTGAGAAAGAAATGATATGTATTTAGAAATAACATTTATAAATAGCCTTTTAAAACAATACTGATCAAAAGTTAATTCTTCCTTTCTTCAGCGTTTTTATTTTTATTTTCCATTTCCGATCTCCCAAAAAAAAGTCCGTAAAAGAAGTAAATGAGCGGGACGAAGCGGCCTCCGCCGGACCCGGTGGCGGTGCTTCGCGGCCACCGCGCCTCCGTCATGGACGCCTGCTTTCACCCCTCCCGACCCTTACTCTTCACTGGGTCGGTGGCTTCTTCTTCAAAAAAATTAGGTTTTTTTTATGTTTGTTGAAAAAAGTGTTTCTTTGTGCAGAGCGGCGGATGGGGAGCTTCGAATTTGGGACACGGTGCAGCATAGAACACTGTCTTCCACCTGGTATTCGTCCTTTTGTAAATCTCTATTTTCTTTCTTTCTTTTTTTCTTTCTTTTGTCTTTTGATGGTATTTGTGTTGGAATTAGGGCTCATGGTGGAGCTTCTGGTGTTTACTCTATCGCTACAACTTCTTCCATGGGCAACAGAATCATTAGGTGATTGAATATTTCACTTAAACTAGGTGATTGAATATTTCACTTAAACTACTCCTAGCGTCTGAATTGGTCGAAAAAGAAGAGATTTTTGCATTGTTGGCTAATGGTTGGCAACACAATATTAGCATCCTAATTTGAAAACAACCCACGTATACAAGTTACAATAGAGCACACGTTACAATAGAACGCGAAAAAACAAATAGAATGGTGCAAAGAGGGGCGATAAATTGTCACTTAGTGTTAGTTTTGGAAAGAAATGAGCGTATCCATGGGAACTTGGAGGTGACGTCAATTTAGGATAAGATGAGAGAAAAATCGTCTTAGGTGTTTGGAATCGTGACTCGGACCAATAGATGCCCCGGTAAGGTGGAGGACTAGGGTATTAATAAGTACCCAATTAATAGTGACTTAGTATCAATAATGGCTTAGTAGCAGTGGTAACTTAGTATCAAAGAAGAAGAAAGCAGTAGAGGAGGAGAAGGCCAAAGTAGTTAAAGGCAGATGCTTAGCCAGCATAACCAACTTTGTCCAGCTCAGAATCTTGTTCAGCTCAGTATCCAACTCATTGCTCCCAGCTGCCAAATAACCGACCAAGGAGAGTATAAGTATAAATAGAGGAGCAAGATTAGAAGAGAGGGGGTGAGGATTTGTACTTAGTTTTTTTTTCTTTTTCTTTTATTGCAATTTCTTGAACGTAGTTGTAACTTTCTCTTCCTTAGCAATAAAATCCTAATTTCCATCGCCATTGATTGTGTTTTTCCCTAATTCTTCCAATTACTATGTCCGACACACTTAGGGCATCACCTATTTCCAGTCAATTTGAAAAAGGACCCAACAATTGGTATTTAGAACCAATCGTCGGTTTTTGAAACCGGTCAAGAAAGGAGCCGGAGCTTACGACGGGGATTACTAGAGGAATCGCCAGAGCGCCACCAAGGAGGAGCGTATGATGATTCTTGAAGGTACAATTCTCACTCTCAACTCTGAATTCGACAGAATGTTAGAGAATAGAACGCTGATAGAATGTTGGAGGAATTGTTGAGAATGAGAGGAGGAGGTGAAGTTCTGTTACCGGCCATGGCTACTCCACCCCCACATCTACCACCTCCACCATTGCAAACCCCTCATATGTATCAGTACGCTTCCACGACACCCCCTCACCTCTAGGGCACCATCATCTACCACAATTTGGGACTGAATTCATAGGAATGCCAAACCCTATGTTTCCTTTGGAACAAAATCTAGTTAATCAACATGTTCCTGTCACTATGAGAACAAACCCTGGTCCAATTCCCCAATTTGAGCAGAGAACCCATGACAATCAAGAACATGTCAAGGGTTTAATAACAACCCCATCCTTGTTCAAAACCCATGGCAGGAAACACTAGATCCTGTTCAAAACCTGCTACCCCATTCTTCACATCAGCACAGGGATATGTTGGAAACCAATTTGGTATGCCCACATGAAACCCTAATGGAGTTCCAAACCCTGTGTATCTTGGACTGAACTCTCAAGGAATGACCACCCTTATGTATCCAAGAATTAGTTCCCAGGGGATACCAAGTCCTCACTTATATGTTCAGACACCACTAGAGTATCCGCAACAGATATCTCAGGAGTTTCCCAGATGGGAGTATCAGCACATCAATAGACAAGTTATGAGACAAGTTATGCTTCTGGTTGGGATCAATCTTCAAATACATCAACCCAACAAAGCACCCCCAGCAACTGGTTATGATTACTACAGCCAGCAACAGCAGCAAAGCCTTGTCAAATCATCTGCACCTGCGGACAACAACTGTTATAATGGTCAGCAACCTGTTTATAGCTCACAAGGATCATATAGTGATGTTTCTTACTCCCAGATTGCTACTGGGCAGGACCCTTATTCTGGCGGCTATAATAACCAACCCTCTCAAACTGGAGCCTCTCAGCCAACATCATACTCTCAGGCTGGATATGATCGAGGATATGGTACTGACATGGTTATGGTCGAAGTGTGGCCAACCCAGCTCAAGATGGATCTGTACAGATGGGTGTTCCAGCACACACAACACCAATGACTGTACCTATGGGCATGTCTACTAATTCAAACCCAGCACAGTTTGTACCAGCTGCTCATTTCCCTGTCCAGGCACCACAAGTATCTCCGCCATAGGACTTCCCACAAATGGGAGTATCAACACATGGGTTATGGGCAAATGGGTATTTCAGCATACACTAACCCAATCACAGCACCCATGGGTAAGCAAAACCACCCCAGATCTTAGAAAAATGAAGAGATCAATGCTACTTCATCAGTGTCAAAGCTGAAAGGCATGATGCTGCACCAGAGATCCCTAATCAACATTTAGCTCTTGCTCTGCCCCACCAAATTTCTGCAACACTACCTCCCCCCACAAGAGTTCCTTACCATAACCAGATGTCCATGCAACCAAAACAGCAGCCAGCGCCACCTTCACTTAGAAGCCAGAAACTCCTAGGAGGTCAACGAATCTCAGTAAGAACCTTCGATTCGGCGTTTCTTACTTGGGAGCTCGTTTGGAGCTCGTTTCTCCGATGACGGGAGCTTTGTTTCTCCGGAGACGGAAGCTCGTTTCCCCGACGACATGATTGATTCCCATAATATGACCATAATTTTAGATGATGACATAAATTTTGTGAGAGAAATTGGAATATTTTCAATACACATTTATCAAAGTACCAAGAAACTAAAGATTTCTTACTTTGACGTCATAAAAAATTAACATGCAGAAGATTTCTCTGTAACTTTGAACTGAACTTTATAAATTCTAATAAATTTTAAAATATTTGTAAGTTTTGATAACAATAATTAATAAACATTAAAAATTTATTAGCACACGCTCCATCACGCTCCCAAATTTAGAATCTTCTAAGTAGTCGCGCTTCCCCGCCCCCGCTCCCGCCCCCGTTTCCGTCCCCGCTTCCGTTTCTGGCTTCTAAGCTCCTTCACTTAGCATGCCACAAGGCCACTACATGTTAAACCAAACACCGCCATACTATCCCCAACAAAGCCAAACTTTGCAATCTGCACAACATTACATGCAAGCAAAGATCAATCAATATGTTGAGTCATCACAAGGGAAATTAACAAAGTTGATGGTAACCATATGGGATCTAGGAGGCACACTTGTATTTTACAACAGTTCAATATTGACCAGAATAATGGCAACAAGTGGACTTGCTATTCTGACAGTTGCTAAAGTAGGTGCACTTTTTACATACAAACTTGGTACTAGTCTGGTAGTATCTCAAATGTCAGATGGATCCTGGTCAGTGAGAAGTTCATCCTGCAGTGAGGAGATGAGTATATGGCTCAGTTCCAGACTGCAGAGCATCAGAGCACTTGTTGCAGATCCTCAGTCTGCTCTCCTATTGCTCACTGTTCATCACCTACTCATCCTCAGAGCTTGCAGTATCAGTAGGAAGCCCAAACTGGATGCTCAAGTAAATTCAAGCATTAGAGAAGACATCATAGCCCTGGTGCTTAACTCAAGAATTGACCTCCTCCAGTCAGTTGAGTCTGTTAGAGGTGGTTAGGCCTATGTAGTTATAAATAGGTCGTCTCTGTAAAGGTAGGACAGTTGAGATAGTCATTTTTCTTCCAATTGCTCAATGGGTACACTATGATTTGTCAAGAGATTTTCCTACCTTGACCTTGAGACAAGGTCAATTTAAGGGGAAGGCATTGATATGTACCCAATCAGTAGTGACTTAGTATCAGCACTTAGTATCAGTAATGGCTTAGTAGCAGTGGTGACTTAGTATCAGAGGAGACCAAAGCAGCAGGGGAGGAGAAGGCCAAAGTAATTAAAGGCAGATGCTTAGTCAGCATAACCAACTTTGTCCAGCTCAGCACCCTGTCCAGCTCATTACTCCCAGCTGCCAAACAACCGACCAAGGAGAGTAACAGTATAAATAGAGGAGCAGGGGTAGAAGAGAGGGGATGAGGATTTGTACTTAGCTTGTTTTCCTTTTACTGCAATTTCTTGAATGCTGTTGTAACTATCTTCTTCCTTAGTAATTAAACCCTAATTTCCATCGCCATTGATTGTGTTCTTCCCCAATTCTTCCAATTACTATGTCCGAAACAGTTAGGTCATCACGTATTTCTAGTCAATTTGGGAAAGGACCTAACAGGTATGCCCAAAAAACATGGATTGAAGTTGTAGAGAAGGATATGATTTATGTTAGTGTTAGAAAGTACGTGATCACAAAGCTGAAAGGAAGAAAAAACTATAAAGGCTTTGTTGTTGTATTTTGTATTCATTGTTAACCTTTGAATTTTGGGAGCTTTGTAGTTTCAGATGGGGTTCATATTGTAAGTGTATTTTGTAAATAAATACTGTGAAATCCCATCCAAATTACATAATATCATCTTGTGAGATATTTAATAATGAATATGTTCTGCATTTGACTTTAAGCAATTTTTTCTTCCTCTTCAGCAATTGTGCTAAATTTCAATCAAGTGCTAGAGACATAACTTTGTATTAGTTAAATAAAATAAAGAGAGGGCGTCACTTGACCCAACAGTATGGCACTAGTTTGATTTAAAATGGGGGTGAGTGCATCGTGGCACTAGGACACCCTTTTTATTAGTTAAAATAAAAATCATGTGAGAGTTATAGGATAAAATTTGAAAGTTTCTAGTAGAGGAAAGTATTTTAAGTCAGAACTTACCAAATATGCAGTGTTATTAAAGGCCCACCTTCCTGCCTTAGGCGCCCACCTGGACATTTAGGATGCTCTGACGTCTCAACGCTCGAGGCAACCACCTCAACTTGCCTTGACTTAATTGCTAGGTTACAAAGACATGGATACAGATTCACATACAAGCATGATACAGATTTGGGATACAACATCTTTTAATTTTTTTGGGATATGGGTACGACAATGTTATGGTTATATATACACATGAAAACATATTTCTATATTTATTTTGTTTATTAGATCTTAATAATATTTATATCTAAGCATATTTTGGGTGCTAACCATTTTCAAAATATTCTAGAAAGCTATGTTGTATTGGGCGCTAGGCGAGGCGAGGCGACAGGCCACCCGCCTCTCCTAGGCGTCCATCCAGGATCCATTTCTCTTGAATAAAAAATTATGCAATTATGCATACAACGAATATGTAGTATAACTAATAAGCAATAAACATTAAGCAATAAGCATAAAAAGTAATATAAGAAGCAACAAATATGAAATAACCAATATTCAACATCAAGTAAGGATAGTAAGCATAATTGGGAGATCCTAGGCGGACGTTTTCCCCCCGGGCGACCATAGGCGGGCGCTTTCCCCCCGGACGACCATAGGCGGACGCCTAGGTGAGCAAAACCTCATCCAGGGCCAGGTCGAGGCGAGGCCTCTCCAACCCGCACGGCTAGGCCGCCTAGACATCGCATGTGACAATATAGCTAGAAATGATTCAATGCAAAGAGATGTTACTTTCTCATATATCAATCATGTTTGACATAATAACAAATATGTCAAAGTTACTTTCAACTCTGTTTGGCTCTTTTTGGAGCGTAGACATGGGTGAGCCATACCCGACAAGAGGGTCAAAGAAGTATTGTATCCAATATGTGTCATATACAACCCCATGGAGGAATATTCTTGCAACATAGCTTAATTGTTACCTGGCCCATGCCATTATATTTATTTTTAATTTGGAACTTGGGCTAGCCCACTAACTTAAGTTAAATATAATTCATAATTTAAAGTTGGATCTTAAAGTAGTAAGCAAGAATAACGTTTCCCCTTTTCTGTATCGATTCTATTCCCTTGTGTCTGGCCTAACCAATGGAATATCATCTCCATCTCCGATTTTGACGTCGACATCAATATGTAAGTCTCTCTCTTTCTCTTTCTCTTTCTCACTCTCATATCTTTATATCTCGTATACTCTCACTAATACTTTTCTTCTTCTTCTTTATGTCAAGTTAGTGCTACTCTTAACAGTTGTTTCTGTAGGAAAGAATAATAGGACAACTTTCATTGATAGAAGAGATTACATATATATAGGAGAGGACTAGCCTCTTCATTATTCTCTACCCAATGTGGGACTAAATGACTAATACTTAACACCCTCTCTCAAGTTGGAGCATAGATGTCAATCATGCCCACCTTGTTACAAAGAAACTGAATACGAGTGACTAAAAGAGATTTCGTAAATATATCAGCTATCTGATCACCGGTTTTCACGTGGTGAAATGTTATCATCCATTTTGATATTCATCACGGACGAAGTAGATATCGATCTCAATGTGTTTCGTCCTTTCATGGAATACGAGATCAGTAGCAATATGAATAGCTGACTGGTTATTACACCACATATCTATCGCTTCAGATCCTGCTTCTTCTTCCAGCTACTTTAGAAGATGTTACAGATATAACACATCTGCTGTGTCATGAGCAATAGCTCGGTATTCTGCTTCTGAATTTGATTGTGAGACACTCAGCTTCTTGCTCTTCCATGATACTAAGTTTCCACCAATAAATACCAAATAGCCAGATGTGGACCATTTATCTGTAAGCCTTACATCCCAGTTAGAATATGTAAATCACTCGAAATGAGTATGCCCCTGATTCTCTATTCGATTTTTTTTCAGATTCTGTGCTAAGATAATGTAAGATCCTGAGAACTGCTTGCTAATGCGAAACTCGTGGAGAAGACATAAATTTACCTGCGACACAACAAAGGAAATGTCTGGACGAGTCATGACTGCTAAGTAGTTTCGTTTTCCAACTAGCCGACGATACTGATCAGAATTGGTTTTCAGTATCCCCTTATCGGGGAGTAACTTTACCCCTTGATCCATGGGTGGGATTGCTTCCTTAGTTTGCATCATTCTTGCTTCAGTGAGGATGTCAAGCACATATTTTCGCTGAGACATTACGATGTCGTGCTTTCCCCTTGTGACTTCAATGCCCAAGAAATACATCAACGTTTCTATATCTTTGGTTTGAAATTATTCATCCAAAAACTTTTTCAGTCCTGCAATATTCTGATTGTCGTCTTCCGTAATCACAATATCATCAACATAGACACCAAGTAGTATCAGTCCGGCTGATGTATGTCGGTAAAATGTCGAATGATATTTCTTTGATTGACACATGCCAAACTGGATGACGACATGCGTAAATCGACCAAATCAAACACGAGGTGATTATTTGAGACCGTAGAGGAACTTTTGTAAATGACATATTTTAGCCTTCCTTGCAACGAACCCAGGAGGTTGAACCACATACACTTACTCTTCAAGATCCCCATGGAGAAATGCATTCTTCACATCCAATTGAAGTAAGGGCCAGTCATAATGGACGGCTAAGGACAAGAGCACTCGCACATAGATCATCCTGGCAACTGGAGAGAATGTCTCAATATAATTCTTACCGTAAGTTTGAGAATACCCTTTTGCCACAAGACGAGCTTTCAGACAATCAAGAGTGCCATCAAGTTTTACCTTGATTGTGAATACACATTTGCAATATACCTCCTTTTTACCGGTAGGCAAATTCATCAAGTCCCATGTATGGTTTTTCCGAAGTGCTCGCATCTCCTCTTCCATAGCGGCGCACCAACCAGGATGTTTGAGTCCCTCCTCTGCAGAATTGGGGATCTGAATCTCATCAATAGTAGCCACCAAGGACAGTGTGACTCGTGAGCCCTTTGTAGTTGTCAACATACAAATGATGGTCGCGACATGTACACGGAGGCGAGCTGGTATATCAAGCGTTGGTGAATTAGTAGAGCTGGAGGAGGACACTGATGACATTGCTGGCTTTACAGCTGTGGGCACCACTGGTGATGCCGTTTGTGACTGAGCTGAAGTTTGCGGACCATTAGATAGTAAGACTGGCTCGGTAGGAGAGGGCACCCTTACAGGTGGCTGCTGTGTCTGAACTGGATACACTAGGAAGTTCTCATCTGGGTAAGCTTTTGAAACGTCTGTAGTTGAAGGAGGGTGGTGGAAACTCGGTTTCAACAAAAGTAACATCCTTAGACATAATATACCTCTTTAATGTGTGGGAAAAACGATACCATTTTTGATCCTTAGGGTACCCAAGGAAAATATACTTGATGCCTTTGGGTCTAATTTAGAAAGGGTAGGTCAAGTATTCCGAACATAACAGAAGCACCAAAAATTTTTGAGAGGTAGAGAAAATGACATTCGATTGGGATATATCCGAGAAAACGGAGTGGCTCCATTGAAGACACGAGACTACCTACAATTAATCAGATAGCAAGCCGTAAGTACAGTATCCGACCAAATTTTTTGGGTGTACTTGCATGAAATATAAGTGCTCGAGTTGTTTCTAATAGATGATGATTTTTACGTTCTGCCACACCATTTTGTTGTGGTGTATAAGGACATAAAATTTGGTGGATAATTCTATGTTTAGCAAGATGAGAAGAGGACACCTAAGACACATACAACCATTGTTGCTCCGAAGACAATGGAAATTCCGAATTGAGTTTTTATTTCCGTAAAAAATTACACCAGATATCAAATAATTCGAAACGGTTTTTCATTAGGTAGACATAGGTGACTCGTGAGTAATTATCAACAAAAGACAAGTATTTGAACCTCGTCACCGATTCAACAGGACATGGACCCTATATATCAGAGTGGATAAATTCAAACGGAGCTGAAACAGATTTATCCAAATTCACTGGTTAAGATGCACGATGATGTTTAGCTAGACTACACGACTCATAGTTAGGAGAAACCGACAATTGAACTCAAACGGGTCACGGGACACCCGCACAGGCAACAGATGAATTCAAGTCTACCAGATATAAGCTTCCAGCTACACATGCCCCATACAAATAGTTTTCTCCATCTCCAGGTACTGAAAAACACAAATATCAGGAAAAAATGTCACCGAGCAGCTATGTTGTATTGGGAGCTAGGCGACAGCCTACCCGCCTCTCCTAAGCGCGCCTAGGCGTCCGCCCAGGCCACATAAGATATTTTGCAGAAAAAAAATTTGCAGTTATGTACAGAGTGTAAACTGTGCAATTATAATGTTATATATAAGTTATTAAGAAGCAACAACAGCTATATAAAAGAACAGTTGATAACTAATATACACAAGTAACGAGAACAGTTGATAACTAAAGCAATATGCAATATAATAAGCATTAACCAAATAACCAATAAGCGATATAATAAGTCTAAAGTAAACATTAACCAATATAATAAGCATTAACCAATATTCAACATCAAGTAATAATAACCAATATTCAACAACCGCCTAGGCGCGCCTATGTATTCCCCGGGTCGCTTCTAGGCGCCCGCCTGGGCGCTGTCGCCTGACACGGGGTTTTCTTCTCCAGGTCGAGGCGGGCTTCTCCCAACCTGCTCGCCTAGGCCGCCTAGGCGTGCCTTGGCGTCGCTTGTGACAACATAGCCGAGCAGTGTAAATCATGAGTTATTCGACTAATGGATAATAGTCTGAATGAATTTTCAAGTGTATGTAAAACTGAAGTGAGTGTCAGGGTGGAAGAAAGACTAGTACTTCCTCTTCTACGAACTTTCAAAGAACTGCTATTTGCAGCAGTAATATCTGTCACACAATCCACAGATAAATAATTATGCAATACCTGCATCGCCTGTCATGTGATTAGACGCATCTGAATCAATCATCCATTGTTTTAATCTTACTACATACGTCGCTGAGTATCCGATTGTGGATCCAGATGTAGAAGCTTTACCATGACGTCGAACTTGGAATTCAGCAAATTCTGCATGTCTCTGCAGTCATATGCACAGATTGTCTTTCATCATCATGAGCATTCGATGCAATATTAGCAATAGGAGCTTTGGGACATTGCCATTGAAAATGGCCAAGCTGACCACAGTTGAAGCATGTCCGCGGTCGTCTTCCATTACGTCCGTCATTGCCTCTTCCACCATTGCGACCAGCATTACGGCCACCATGTCGACCACCACGGCCTCCACGGAATCCACCACTAGCAGCATCCAAGGCAGATCGATCAGCAGGTGCATCACTCGTATAATTGCCGACTACTTTCGCTGTCCGCAGAACACGAAAGTGGGCTTCCATCAACGAACCCAGCCACAGCAATAATCTGAGACCGTGCAGAGTCTACATCAGATCGAAGTGAGACAAGATATGCCATGACATGGAGCTGCTAATGTTGAGTCCTTGCCTCATTGACATCCGTCGTTAGGGGTAACACACGATCCACCTCATCAGTTAGGGCCTTAAAAGCACGTAAGTGATCCTTATGTGACTTGTCTCCCTGATCAGTCTGGTAGACGCCAACAATCGAGTCATAGATGCGAGATAAATTGCATTTTCCATCAAATGCAGTCGCTAGGACCTCCCACAACTCTTTCACCGAATCCGTGTTTTGAATTATGTCCTCAACTGATGGTTCCATCGAGTTTATTAACTGTGTAAACAGTCTACTGTCTTCCATCTCCCACTGTTCGTATGTGGGATCATCAACTGCTGGGGGTTGTCAGTCAGGTGCTTGAACAATTGCATTTTTCGAAGCGTCTTCTTAATCTTCTTACGCCATGTTGAGTAACCATCCGGACCCTACAGTCGTCTATCGACAAGTCGAATCGATAATCGTCGTACCAGTGCCCGGTGTCTCTACCACTACATTTTGACACTGATGTTGTCAGCACTGCTACTCGCCTCAGTGTTGGTCATCGATCAAATTCTTGATTCGACTATCGATGATCATCCCGACCCTATATTTACATCAATCTCGCTAATGCGCAATCAACGTTGCTAGACCTAGCTCACGCAATGTTGGCAGAGATTCGAATGTGGATCACACAAGTCAGGAAAGAGATTCATGCAACCTAGGTTGCTCTCTGTTAGATCCTGATGTGGATACCGGATCAGGAACAGAGATTTACACAAACAAAAAAGTTTGTTCTCTGTTAACTCCTGAAGTCGTTGTCGAGGTTCAGAGGTTCATACAAACTATCATACTTTACCCTCTGAAGATTTCAACTCCGACGATTTGTTTTCCAAATTTGCCTTTCTGTTTTTCTCCATATCCGACCTCTTTTTTTGGCGGCTAGGGTTAGGATTTTGGGAAGGGAATGGTGGCTAGATTAGGGTTAGTGTTTGTGGAGGTAAGGAGATTCATTGGTGGAGGTGGGGGCTAGATTAAGGTTAGGGTTTGTGGAGGTGAGGAGATTTATTGGTGGAGGTAGGGACTAGATTAGGGTTAGGGTGGGGGGTCGCCGACAGGGAGGGGGGGTGCTGACGGGGGGGGGGGGGTTGTTTTTGAAAGAAGCTAGGGTTGGAGAGCTAGAGATTTGGCTCTGATACCATGTAGGAAATAATAATATGATGACTTTCATTGATAGAAGAGATTACATATATATAGGAGAAGACTAGCCTCTTCATTATTCTCTACCCGATGTGGGACTAAATGGCGAATACTTAACCGTTTCTTTCTTGAAAATCATTGATGTTGAATTCTTAAACTGGTATGCAATATGTACAACAAATTTCACATGCAATGCATATAGTTTGTAAAATCATACGTTTGTCATACTAGTTAAGAGAAATCACAAGTCCATAATACAAAGTCTCAATCATAAAAGCTTGCCTCAACTAACCTACTGCACATGCCTAATTTTAGACTTGAGGCCCCCTTCTATGACTTTTGGTCCTCGACACTCGCACTGCCATAATAAGCTTGCAAATATGGAGTTAGCATATTCTTATTTCTGTTCTACCCTTACAGTTGAAGAAATTTAATGTATGGGTGAGATGGTTATGACAGTTTCCTTTTCCTCTTGTTTTCTTTTTTTCACATAGTCAGGGTAGAGATGGGACTTGTAAATGCTGGGAGATTCAGGAAGGTGGCCTGTCTAGGTACATACATTTATTTTAACTTCTCAGTTGTATTTGTAGTGATAGGATGTTTTTCTTTTGTCCGTGAAGTTCGTGACATGGATTTGCTGGTCATTGAGCTGATCAATATTTCATATCATCCATTTTTTTCTGGCAGGAAGCCCATAGCTACATTTAGGACTGAAGCTTATCATTTTTGCAAGCTTTCGCTGGTAAATTCTCCGGCAAGTAAAGAACGAGTTCCGTTAGCCTCATCTGATGAAATAGGGTGTAGTCGCAACCAAGCTACTACTGAAGTTGAAGAATCTAACAACCATGTCTCTTTACAACAAACACTCTCTCTAGAACAAACTGAAGGTTTGTCAGCTTTCCAATTTAATTGCTATACATCTTTTTGTAGAACAAGATATGATGCCATGCAAAAGCAATTGACATGACAAAAAAAAAATGCAAAAATCAAGATATCTACATCAATCCTGGACATATGGTTTTGTCAACAACCAATGAACCTGATCTACTAGTGAAGTTGAAGAATCTAACAACCTGTCCCTTTCCTAACTCATTCCAAGTCCTGGACATATGATTGGCTATGCATATATCTACTAGGATCATTTTTAGTATCTTTGCATATGTTATGCTTTATGATAGGCCAATCAAAATGATATCTTGTTAAACTTCCACCTAGCTTTATGAAAAGTTTTTTTTACTAATGCAAGCTACATATTACTGCAAAACTGATATCTTGTGTTTGTTACAAGTACCTGAAAAATATACCAGATCTCTTTACTTCTCTTTTTTATTTTCTCTGTTTTATCAGACTATTTGAGTAATGATGGAAAAGAATTAATGGCTCTTGCTGGGGAAGAATCGTCTCAGGTGATTAGATAGTCTTTTTTCTTCTTCTAGATAATGCATGTTTACTTTGTGAATAAAAGTAGATGTTTGCAACCTTATAGACAAAACTATTGTTATGCTAAATAGATACAATTTGCATTTTTAACTATGATTTGTGATTCAGGTACCTTTTTTTATTAACCTAATTATCTGCAGGTTGAACTATGGGATCTCTCAACTGCAAAGAGATTAATATGCCTTCCGCAAAGTTCCATCACAACTTCCATAGGAAACTCTATAAAACGAAGAGGTATGAATCTGATTTTGATGCTAGCTATAATGTTGGACTACTATTGTGGTAACATCAAAAACAGTATTCAGTTATTGCTATTTCAAATTGACAACCGTTCAAGGTTTAAAAGATTGAATGATATGGATACATATAAGCCACATATCTGATAGTGTTTGAGACCTAAAATTTAGAAAAAATAGTACAGGACATAAAACTAATGTCTGAATCAGGCCAAAACTTGGACCAAAACTTCCTGAAAATAATAAAAAAATTGTGCTGGTTTCTATGTGTGGTAAACAGTTCAGTCAATTTTGGGTATGCATCGAACAAAAACTGGCTCGGTCTTGCTGAGAGAGAGATTAAAATTTGGCTGGGAGCTGAAAATTTTCGACACTGGCTAACATCTAGCTGAAACCTGTCAAAAGTTCTCAGGTTTAAAATTATATTTCATGCTAAAAAAAAAACTTTAAACAAATGTAGGGTATTTCCTATTAAATTATGATATTTTCATGATACAATTTACTACAAATTGACAACTGTAAATATCCTGTTGGTAAGGCTGTGGACATGGGGTGGGGAGGGTGGGGTTCGAGTCCTCCTGGGGGAGGGCATCAACCCAGCCTTTGGGTGGGTTGGGGGGGTGGGGGTGGGGGGGGGGTGTTCGGGGGTAGGAAAAAAACAACAACAACTGTAAATATCAAGTTTTAAAAGATTGAATGATATGGATACATATTGGCCATGTCTTGTAGTGTTTGAGCAGACATGACCTAAAGTTTCAGAAAAAATAGTACAGGGCAAAAAACAAATGCCTGAATCAGGCCAAAACTTGACCAAAACTTCCTGAAATAACAAAAAAATTGTTCTGTATTCTGTGTGTGGTAAACAGTTCAGTCAATTTTGGGTATGCATCGAACAAAAAGTGGCTTGGTCTTGCTGAGAGATAGGTTAAAATTTGACTGGTAGCTGAAAATTTTCGACACTGGGTAACATCTGGCTGAAACCTGTCAAATCTTTTCAGGTTTAAAGTTATATTTCATGCTCATAAAAGCTTTAAGCCAATGTAGAGTTGCCTATTAAATTGTGGTATTTTCATGATACAATGTACTAGTGGTGCAACTGCTCACTAAAAGCACCATATAACTATATAGTGGGATTTAAAAAAATATGTTTAAACTTCATTATTTCATATATATATATATATATATATATATATATATATATATATATATATATATCTCACATATTCCATGAAATTATGGGATTTTTAAACTCTTTTACTCTAGTAGTTCGATTTGAAACATCAAAATTGTCGATACTGGTTCTCATGGTACACACACATACACACGCACACACACACACACGATCTTTTCTCTTGGAAGTTGGAACTCAGCGGTGTGATCTCGTCTACTGGTAAATAGTAATGGTGGATGATGTGGAGGGGTTTAGTGGTATCCTCTTTGATGCTTCTTGAGAAAGCATTCTCTTGTATTTTATACCGACTAACAATAAGCATATGTGAACAGAAACTGGTGGGTCATTGGTCTAAAATTTTCTCGCCATGTTTATTTATTATAAGGATTATTATAAGTGTGTTATGTGAAAGCTTTCTCTTTCATATTGAACACACTACATATTGAAATACTACAATTAAGTTCTTAATCTTATCTAGTTAATTTATTTCAGTTAACTTTTTATTTTTTTAATATATTTGAATACTTTGTGAGTATATATTTGTTAGCAGACACCTAAATTCTTAATACTGCAGGGATGTGTATGGCTGTTCAGGCATATTTACCACCTGATTCACAAGGATTTCTAAATCTCTTGAGTGGGTAATCTTTTGATGCTTTGCCGAATTAAAGTTCTATTTTAGACCTCTGAATTATTTGAAAATATGCATTATATCTTAACTTTGATAAATAACACCTTACGATTAGGGTATCTTCTTATGTCTAAATTGCTAACCCAAAATGTTGTGGAAGGTTTAGTTATCATAGTACTTGTTGTTGCTAATAATGCTACTACACCAAAACTAAATCTCGTAAATATACTCAAGATGACCATGTTTTTGCACCCATTTATTTTAAATGGTGGCACATAATTTGTCAGTCAGCAATCTTAGTCAGTAATGCCTTTATTACTGCAACATAGCTGTTCTGATGAAGTATGTCCACACAGCTGACATGTCCGTTCAGTCGGCATAACATGAATCACACTCAAACTTGTGCAATCAATTGTTGTTGCTTTCATTTTGACTTTATAACTGCAAAATTCACAAAATTAACTCGCCAATGTGACATATATCCTTGTTTTCTTGCTTTCTTATCATTGACTTATTTTGATATACTATTAGTACATTTCTTTTGTTTACTTTAGACACTTATATCGTACGTGCATGATGCATCCACAGCTGAATTGGTACTCAATTCTTCTGTGCTTGTAGGAAGAATTCCTGCATCCTATGAACTATAAATATTAAAAGTTTCAATAATTTGTTTAAGTTCTGGAATAACCTGTTTGTTTAGTAAACTATATTTATGAAGCACTAACCAAGGCCGGCCCTGAGCTCACAGGGGCCCGGGGCGAACTTTCAAAATGAGGCTCCATACATAATGTAAAAAAAATGAAACAAAAGTAAAATAAAAAATATGCCTCCACCAAGATTTAAACTAGGAACCTCTTGTGTGCAAGTCTAATGTAATAACCACTACACGACAATTGCTTTGTGATAAGAATGGTCATGGTAAATACTAGTTCTATTTTCGGTACAAAATTATTTATATATTTAAACAAATTTTTTTTTTTTGGGTCCTTCTGGCCCATGGGGCCCTGGGCGGTCACCCTGCCCCGCCCTGGGCCAGGGCCGGCCCTGGCACTAACCATAGTTGAGGAATCATGGTGACGTTTAGTTTAATTCAGTTTCATTTGAATATGCTTTTTAATGGGTTACAAATGATGTTCCAACTACTAACACGGTGGAGTTGAATTTTTGAGTCACACTATGAAAATTTGGGAGAGCAAAGCCTAAGAAAATATATGATTTCAACATCGTAATTTTTTTGCTAAAAAGTGGCTGTGGTTACAAGTACACCAATTGTTTTTTTTATTGAGGTTCTTTCTTTGTCAACGCGGTCTTTCCAAGTTTTTGTTGATTCCCACAACTTCCATGGTACCACTTCCACCTAGAAAACAAAGTGCTAAGGGGGAAAATGCTCCAACCAAACAACTTTGCCAAAAGTACAAATCAAGTAAGTGCACTTCTGTGAACTGCATTTCTGCACTTCTCAGACTTGCCACGAACCAACCTCATATGCATGTAACTTGTCGAAATGCCTTAAGCTATTGTTGAAAAAGTTAAAGAGGGATTTGAGCAGTTATGCTGCCATAATCATACATCACTTTATTTTGTGCCCTCATGATCCAGACACTGTTGTAATCGATTCTGCTCATTGGTAATCGATTGAGAAGTTATACTGACTCATGTTTCTAACAGAATGCACATAGTTCTTGGAGAAATAATGACATCTTTCTTATGTTGCTTTTGGCAGTTATGAAGATGGAAGTATGCTTTGGTGGGACGTAAGGAAGCCAGACATTCCACTATCCATTGTAAAGCATCATTCAGAAGCAGGTTTGACCTAATTCATGAGATTGCTTCTTAACCTCTCCCTGCTCTTTCTTAACCACAAAAACTGTGGCAAGAATAAAGTCTAAATGGTTAATCCTAATCATATCTAAGTTATTGCTTCTCTAATGTGCATACTATTATCCTCTTTATCTGCAGTTTTAAGCTTAGCAATTGATGGGACGTGCACGGGTGGTATCTCAGGAGCTGCTGACAACAAAATAGTGATGTTTTCTCTTGATCATCAAATGGTAATTTTAGACAGATAAATATGTTACTTTTAAGATTGTTGCATATTAACTATCCTTTTAGTTACTATCTAGATGCTTTCCAGTTTATGCCATGATAAGCTACTTAAAACTTTTTGTTTTGAAATTTGACTTGCTGTTTTCAGTGGAGTCATATCTATGGATATATGCCCGAAATTATCTCAGTTGTGAGATAGTGAACTTCAACCATGATTCAAGATCTAAGTTCCAGTTTCGGATCTCCTAGGTAGAGTTCCATTTTTGGGGTTTCATCAGTTACAGTCCAAGTTTCAGATTCGGTTTCATATCATACAACAACAAAAAAGCTTTTATCCCAAAATTTTAGGTCGGCTGTTTGAATTCTCTTCTTCTTCTGTTCAGCTCTGTTAAGGGCAATGTCCTCAGTAACACTAACACAAACCATATCATTCTTTAAAACTTCAAACTATGCTCGTCTAGACCTACCTCTAGTTCTAGTGGCTCCATTAACCAAGTATTATTGCTCCTCCTTACATGACCATCTATTGGTACACCTACGACGGTTTTGTCTCATCTTGTCCTCAATTGGTTAAAGAGGTATTCTAGTCCAGTTGAATTAAGAGTCAAGACTCAGTAATTATATTGATCTCTCTCTGTTATGTTTTGTACTTGTCATAAATGTGTAATTTTTAACTTGTAGGAAAGCTAAGGAACCTATTATTTATCTATTGGAATTTATATAGCATATCATTTCCATTAGAGAAAAGTAGTAGGGGCGTTAGGGATTGAAGTCTTTTGGCAGGGAACTGCATGCTAAGACCTCTTCTATTAGTTGAATAGGATCAACCTTTGCTGACTTAGGGTGTAGGATCAAAACATAAGCTAGTAAGCTCGTAACCAAAGCTAAGGTTATTACTTCATGGAGCCACTTCATTGTTATCCTCATTCCTCTCCATCATAAAGATATATCTCAAACTTGTCTTCATCCTCTACATTGTCCGATTCCGAAGAATCAAACTCCTCATCTATATCCCGCTCTTTTGCCACTTTCCTTTATTTTGAGAAGAGAAACCTTCATGTTTTTCATTCCTTCCCGATCTCAATCTCCTCACCGGCTTTCCCGCTGCACATGCTAGGCCAACTGCATCCTCAAATGCCTCATTTCTTCTTCTTCTTGAGATGTGTGTCGGTCTGCCACGCCTTCTTGATATTCATGCATAAACTTTACATTCTGCAAAGTCTTTTACGACAAGTGGATCCCTTTGCTTGTTAGCTTTCTTCTCTTGCAATCTTCCATTAAATTTTACAAAAAACAAGATCATTCAACCTCTTTGTGCCAAGTCTATTTGTCTTCTTTGTGTGTATCTAATTCTACAAGAAAAATTACACATTCTAAGTCCTAGTCTAATTAGGTAACATAATATTAACAAGTTATTATTTATAATTTAACCTCTCAAAAGAGCTCCAATTCCACTCACTTGCGGATGAACTATATGTAAGATTCAAGATCCAAATTGTAATTTCTTTAAACTTTGGGAAATCCCAGGCCTTCAAAAGCCACCATTTAGCTACAAATAAAATTTTATTATGCAAATGTTAAAACTATAAAGCAAGAAGGTTTCAAAAATTTAAAACTAAAATTAAATAGATCAAATACCGGGATAAAATTTTCCCCTTGTCCTTATTTATTAGGTCGTCTCCAAAACATTCTCCGGTTTATACTTCGAAAGATCCCCGATGACCTTTTCTAGGGTGTTATGGTCCTCACAGAACTTCAGTAAAAAACCAACCGTCTATCCATAAAGATTCTACTCCGGTCTAACTATACTCTGTTTCGTAATAAAAATCTGGGTTCAAATAGTAACCCGCTCTCTGCAACGCGCTATGGAGTTTTTTTTATCTCAGTGTGCATCGATGATCTTTCAAATTGGAAGATACTTCTTCTCATCATCGCCCAAAATTGTCCTTATTTGTTTTTAACACTCCAAGTCTCCATAGAGACATCCTATTCCAGCTCCCAAGTCATCACTGATCTCTAAAGAGGACTCGATTCTCCTAACTTGTGCTTGTAGGCTCAACTCTTTTTAATACATGAACAAGTAGCTCAAAAATGTTTAAGAGCGTGTTCAACATCATTTCAAAAGGAAGCATCAAAGATAATACCCCTAGCTTGCAATCCCTTCTCTTTATGAGGCCCATTTCACACTCTTCCATTCCATCGGGTAGAATTAATCATATCCCTTAATTCCCTCTTCTTTGCTACTATGCTCTCCAAAGAGGAAAGAATTAGAAACCTTGTTGCCCTCGGACTCACTATATGTCTTTGCTTGGTGAAGTCCCTTATTAACCTTAAGAGGATATGCATGCGAGTACAAATATACATTCAAGATCCTCGCCTTCGTAGTGACCCTCTTCACATAATTTTATTACCAATGTCATTTAACATGAGATTGATAACATGTCGCACAAGATTTCCAATACATCTTTCGATGCTTCACTTGAAGTAATTTAGCTGCTGCCATGTTGTTGGATGCACTATCCAACACAACTTGCACCACATTCGAAGCTTCAATCTTCTCAATATATAAATTAACGTATTTGTATATATAAGGTCCATCATGTTTCGCATTGGAAACATGAATCAACTTGATGAAGGGAACACCCAAGCACGACCATGGTCATTAAACTTCTACCATTCACATTTGTCCTTGCATCGGTCAATAGACAACAGCCATTGGTAACCCATTTTTTCTTATGCACATCCAAAGCTACTGTGGTTTTGTCTACCTCAATCTTCAAACATGTCTTACTAAGTTCGTGAGGAGATGGCTTCTTTATGCCCTTACCAAAGCTTCCAATGATTTCTAGCATGAGATTAAAGCTAGAATTATCACGTCGTTATATATCCATGAAGCAATATATTGGATGGTGGTTTCCACTCTTTCTTCCTTCTTAAGGGTTTGCTCCAAAGTGTCACTCTTCTCTATTGCCTTCTGTATTGCCTCTTCCGGAGTATATCTATAAAACTTGTCAACTAGCCAAACTTCATTCTCATGTGATCTCTTCTTTCTCTGACTTTGACCCAAAAACACATCCATGTCTATATCCTCATCGGATTCATCATGAATCTGAACCCTGCTCCTTAACTCTCAAAAGTGTTTCTTCGTCATCATTCTACTTCTTTATCCCCTCCAAATTAGTGAGAAACTTAGTTCGGAGTCTTCGGACCTCCTCCAGAACTTGGTTACAACTTGCACAATCTACTTTTACATAGGTCAAATGATTCTTGAACATTGTCCCGCTTCCATTGTATGTATTCTTACAATACTTGCATGTAATCTTTGTCTTGCTATTGGGAAGTGTTTGAAACCCCATGCTCCCAAGTCGGATCTTGTAAAGAGGAAGTCGCCACCGTTCTAGAAGAACCGGAAGACGGAGATTATCGAGTACCTAAAGTTACAATACAAAGCCAAAATACAGACTCAAGAGTCAAGACAACAAAACCTTTCAATTTTCTTTACAATTTTTGCTTTGCAAATTTCTATGATTTTTTCTTAATAGACCATTTCATATTGTACATTAGTTATGTAAAAATCACTATCAACTAACAGCCTAACTAGCCCAATCCGTAGCTGGAACTACATCTTTACTAAAATAAACAGATGCTTTCAACTAAAAGTAACAGGTTCAATATTAGAGCTACAGACTTCACCCTAAGTAGAACTAATTCGGATCCAAAAACAGGATTACAACTAATGGAAGTAAGTTCAATTTTTTCTTTGCAAATTACAATTTTGTATCTAGTAAGTATCAACATATTTATGATTTTTGTAGTAGATCATTTGAAGCTCCAAAGAAATAAGAAAAACACTAGGTAAAAAGCAAAGCAAAAAAAAAAATGCAAATCTAAGAATTGGAAATAATTTATTTGCAAAACCATAATTTTTGACCTCCCCTTCCTAGTCAGTCATGGTGACAGAGAGGAAGAAGAACATGTAGAAGAAGAAGAACAAGAACAAGATTATAAAGAAGATGGAGAAGAGCATGTGAAGAAGAAGATGCAGTTGCAATGGAGAAAAACAGAAGAATAAGGGAAGATGTAAACCCCCTGATTTTTCAAGATTTTCAAAACTGGATTTTTCGGAATTTTCTGGGATTTTTCGGGAATTTTTGCTAATTAAAAACAAGGTGTTTTTGGCATTAAGTAAAATTAAATATTTTTTAAACTATATTAAAATATTATGAAAATAATATTTTATGGTGTAAAATGAAAACTGGACTTAGGGTAATTTTCTGGAATTTATTGGGCCCCGGACCTATTTTTAAACACATCAAAACTATTATTATTTATTGTTTATTTATTTATTTATTTAATTATTTAAATTCCTTAACCCAAACCCCGGCCCAAACCTCGACCCAGCCCAACCAGCCCACCCTTGGCTATCGGGTCGGGTCGGGTCGGCCAGACCCGGACCCAGCCGCCCGACCCGCACGACCTTCTCCCCTCCCACGTCTCAGCCCGCGTCCCCCTCCGCGTTTCCCGGCGACGGCTCCGGCCACGACGCCGGAGTCCGCGTCAGCCCCCCCCCACCCCGCGGCTCTCGCCCCACGTCACCCCACTCCTCCGCCTCTCCCGGCCAGCCCCCCCCCCCGCGGCTCCTCCTATTTAAACCCCCTAAACTCCGGCTACCTCCTCCCTCATCTCCCTTCCCCTAAACCCTAACTCCGGTGACCTCCGCCTAGAGCCGACCGAGACCCGCCGCCCTCCTCAGCGCCCCTCCGCCAGCCGACCTCGCCCCCGCGTTCCTCTCCTCTCATCCTCCTCCTCCGCCCCCTCAGCCGCGTAGACCTCGCTCCGGCAGCCGCTGACCTCGCCGCGAGCCGCCCGCAGCAGCGGGGACCCAGCCACCCGGCCACAGCGAGCCGCACCACCTCCCCCAGCCGTGCCCAGCTCCACTCCGGCGAACCGAACCCGTGCCCTAGCTCGGACACGTGTCGGACACGAGAAACCATCGTTCTCGGAGCCCTGTTCAGGTACTCGTAACTTTCTGCTCGTAACCCCGTTTTCAATTCCGTCAGTTGCAACGCGTAGCCTGCATGACCCCCTCGGTGCCCGTGCAACCCGCTCGGGGCATCGCGTCCTGTGGTGATCGCGAACCGCGATCCAAAAACAGGAAAAACAACGCCATGTTTCACCCCGGAACTGAGTACGTCCCGCCAAACGGGACGACTTGATCGCGTGCGGTCTTCACCGATACGTGCGCGCCGTCTATACGGACGTGTGGAATTTCGCAGAAGTCGATTCGGGTGTGCGTGCACACCGGAATCAACGCGTATCCGCGGACACCGTCCCGTATCCGTCCTTTCTGAATCTCGCTGTAACTTTGTGTACACACGTTGGATCGAAACGAAACTTGTGCCATCGGACTCGTAGCGATACGCTGGTCCTGTGAGCCAAGTTTGGTTCGATTCTGAGAACGTTGACAGAATCGCGTGTCGTGGGCCCCACCGGCTCCACTTGACGGACGATTTTGTGACCGGCTCATCGGAATCCAATTCTGGAAGTTTCGTTGGGTTCGTATCATCGTTCCTGACCTGTTGACACTAAGTTTGGCGAATTTGGAGACCTTTGTCCCTGACACATTTTTCGGTGCAAAGCAGGCCCACATGTGGACCCCGTTTTGACCAGAAATTGCCATTTTGCCCTTGTCTCCAAATTGGACTCAAGGACAGACGTTTCTAGCTGATTGATATTTTCTGGATCTGATGGTGATGTTTATTACAGCAACCGGAGTACCGCCTGCAAATCTTGCTGCTGCCAGAGCTACAATTGGAGCCGGAAATCCAGGCAAGTGTACCTTGCCAAACCCTGCAGCTTGCTACTTATTTTCTTGACTTATTTATACATCAATGGGCAAGTATACCTTGCCAACTATACAGTTCTGGTTGCATATTTCCTTGCTTTATTTATATCTCTGTGCATGTTTAACCTAGGACCGTGTGACTTACTTAGCGTCCGATTATTAGTCGGGTGCCAACA
Source organism: Iris macrosiphon (assembly GCA_036927795.1). Classification (NCBI taxonomy): domain Eukaryota; kingdom Viridiplantae; phylum Streptophyta; class Magnoliopsida; order Asparagales; family Iridaceae; genus Iris; species Iris macrosiphon. The sequence continues at coordinate 121,945,442 of JAYESA010000012.1, read as the reverse complement.
CCGTACGCAATGTTGTGTATGTCACCTAGAGATGGACATTCGTGACCCTATACTTCTCGTACTTGTCTTATCAAGTACACTAGAACCCAGGACACTTGACACTATACATAAGACAGGATCTTCCTGAGATATTCATGGTGATTCTGAATAGGATACAGGATTTGACATTGACATTATATTCCTAGAGACTCTATGACTTGCTGCATTAGTATTGATCTTACGTGTCATGGACATGAGACGTGAGATTACATGGGGTGGGGAGAGTATTGCCATATCAAGGCTGATTATAATATAAATAATGTTATCTGGAGGTGTCTTAGTCTCTGATACAGAGCTTTGGTACCTTACTGGCCCTTCGAGAAAATACTGCTATGGTTTCTTCGACACTGATCCTGTAGTAGTCTCAGCCTGAGTATGACTAAAACTCTCACTTGCATATCACTTAGCTGGTTTATTTATTTACCCTATTGTTCCTTTATTTCTGCACTGCATTTATTTTGGCTTGTATTATCTGTACCTTGTTATGTCCCCTGAGGACCTGGAATGGACTATGTCCCCAGGTATAGCCGAAGAGATCTACCCCGAGGGGTACGGAACAGGAACACTTCTTGGAGCAGAACCAGGAACTAAGGACGAGATCGTGGCAGAAGACTTCTCCTGAGTACCGGCTTCATATACTCAGTATTTCTATTTCCAGTTGATTTATTTCCTGTCTATTTGCATTCGATGTACCAGACATATTCTCGGATTGTTCCCCGAGACACTTATTTAAGATTTGCTTATTTATTCTATTGCATTATTTATGGCATTTACTCTGTGATTATCTGTCGTGGATGAGATTAGAATAACCTGGGACTTGTAATAATTGTTCTATTTTCTGTTAGACTACAGCTTAAGCATGCCCTGATGGATCCATTAAATTGGGTTGTCCATCGGTGCGTGCTGCTGGCCATTGCCACGCATCCAGTCCCTCGGTATTTTGGGACTGGGGCGTGACAGAAGAAGAAGATTACCTAGGAGGTTGGCGGCGGCATGGTTGCAGTGGAGATCACAGGTATGCCTTCTTCTCTTCTATTTTTTTTTCTTATAGAGTGAGAAGGGGAACAAAACCTATCGGTATTTAGGTTTTCAAAAATCTTATCGGATTTTAAATGGATTGTATCCATTCAGGTTTACACCCCGCTGACATGAATCCAAACCTTGTTAGATTAGTTAACCGGTGTGACCGGTATATCAGACCAGTATTTACCAAATATAGGTCAATATCGGACAATTTACCAAAGATATACCAATATCAGACATGTCACTACACTTTCCGATATATTTTTGGCCCGATTTTTAGTATAGGACTCCCAAACCATATCGGATCCCATACTGGCCGATACCAACACTGTGGATGATATACCCAAAAACAACTCACCTAATAACAACTCAGTAAAGCAGCCCATGTCACCAAAGAAGCTCAGCCTGGAGGAAGTCCAGAAAGAGCACAATTGCACAAAATGGCTCAGAAGAGGCAAATGGAAAAAGAGTTAAATCGAGTACCCAAGGACTAGTTACTAACCTAATGCCAGAACGGTAAATAAAATGACTTGACACCCAAGCACAACAAATTATCCATTGGCAGACTTGTAATATCCATTAACAATTGTAAATAGAGAAACTTAGACATGAAGCACATGCTCTCTCACTCCTAGCTATAAATACCTCCCCCCTTCCAAAATGATAAGAATGATAAGAACTTTTCCTTGGAAAAAGTTATATCAAATTCTTTGCTCTCTCATATTTCAGTGACTGAGTGAGGGTTTATGTGTGCGGACCTTCACTCGCCTTGTAGATTTGTTGCTGGTTGTTCGGGGACCAACGAAGGATAAGAACGGAAACCAAAGAAAGATGCAGTGAACTCTCAGACGCGGCCTATAAACATGCTTGGTTATGTTAGTAGATCAAGTCCAAGAAACGAAGACTTTCCTCAACATTTGGCGTCGTATGTAGAAAGCCTTTCTTCAACTGCTCCTTTTGTCTGTGTTCGAGAAGTTTCGTCATGAGCACGCAACCAACAACGGATTACAACCTGCGTTCTAGGTCGTAATCGTCGTCCCCGCTCACAAACTAATCACTCGCTCCAGGTACAACAGGCATCCACAATACCACTGATCCAGAGTCATGACATTTGGGGCGTCTGCATTTGTGACTCAAGTTGCAACGCAGACAACGGATCCCTAAAGTTTCACCTAAGCATCACGAGCCGTAGTCAGTCGAACTGCAGTGAACATTTTCCATGACTTGCCCACCGGAGCACCCCTACGCTTGGGTGTCAGCTTGGGTCATGTGTATGCTGCTGAAGTCACATGCCGTGCAAGGGACTTATGACCCCGTTTCACCCCCTATATCTCAGTCTATGTTGTCTCAGGCGATGCCTAGGCGGCCTAGTCGTGTAGATTGGAGAGGAGGCGCCTCGACCCGGAGAAAGTTTTTCTGGATGTGGCGATGGTCACCTAGGCGCGCCTAGGCGACCGCCTAGGGCCATCTAAGAGAAAAATGCGGTATTTAGGCGGATTATTAGAACTTATTAGTTATAGACTTCTTGTGTTGCTTCATAAATGCTTGTTTAATGTATTATAAGTTATTATTAGTGTTACTTTTATACTTATTGCTTACTCTTTACTAGATGTTGAATATTGATTATTTGTTGTTTCTTACATTATATATAGTATATGTATAGTTGTATACATAATTGCAGAACATCAAGAACATGCAGAAATTCTAAGTGGATGTCTAGTCGCGCCTAGGTGAGGCAGGTGGCATGTTGTCTCACCTCGCCTAGCGCCCAGTACCAACATAGATCTCAGTGGAACCAACCTCTACTACAGACAATCAGCAAAGCTGCTTATCAACTGCCAACAGCTCAAGGCAGACCTCCTTCCCCGCCTGGCTCATCAACTCCTGACACTCAACCTAGCCACTGACATCAGCGCTCTGTGGACATGGCAGCTCAAGGAAATCCAACCGATGCCCTTGACTTAGAAATATTACCCTTCACTGCTGCCTTAAGAGATGGGTGAATGTCAGATGGGTTCAAGATTCCACAACTAATTGAGTACAATGGGAAGACTGACCCACACAAGCATATCTAGAATTTCCAATCTCGCATTAGGATTATCAATGCGACAGAGGTTCTACATTGTAGACTGTTTTCGATCACTTTGAAAGAGGGATAGCTTAATTGGTTCAACACACTCAAGCCAAACTCTATATCTTCCTTCCAGCAGTTGGCAAGGAGTTCTTCATTACACTTCGTTGGCACCAGGATGCCAGGAGGAAGAAGACTATAAGCAACTTGTTCATCCAGGGACCCAAATAATCACTTGAACAATTTGTGAAGCTGTTCACTTCGACTGTGACAATCACATGCTGCAACAATGATGAATATGTTGATAGAAGCCATGGAACAAGTTCTCTTAGAGGATTCCTCACTAGCAGAGTAATTTGTTGAGAACACGTGCGCTCTGATACCATGTGTTGGTCGTGCAACGGAAGAAACGCTTTACCAACCCACCTGAGATGACCAACCAATCTACGAACTCCAAGCACAGATAAAGATAAGTATACGATGGTGACTACGTCACCTGGACAAAGCCCAACCTTTATAACTCAGATGAAATTACAAGATTGCAAAAAACTAATGTTGAAACCCTTTGCCCTAATAGGTTCTACCCCTCACCACACTCAAGAAGAAAAGCAGAATATTACAATTGAAATTACTTACCAACATGTAGCAATCTCCCTAACCGAAGTTGACGACTCCTCGATTAGATCTCCTTCTGTCTTGGATGGCGAAGCCCTAAGAGTAAAGCACAGACTCTCTTAGATTTCCTATTGACGAGTACCTCGAATCTCCAACTTGTGCTTTTTCTTTGTGCCTCTACCCTCCTCCCTATTTATAGGATGATAAACCTATTTTAGGGTTGGAAAACCCTAAAAATAGCCAACCATAAGATCCAGCCGTCCACTAGCATGCAACGGTCAAAAATATAACATAAAATTCCAAAACCCGAGCAGCCGCCGCTGACACAGAACTCGGACCGAGTTCGGTTCAAAGGTTCTGGAACACCACACTGAGTTCGGCCGAACTCGGCCAAGGACCGAGTTCGGACCGAACTTTGCCCTCCTTCAGCAGACTTGATTCCCAACAATCTCTCCCTCCAGTCTGATGAGAGGTGTTGGCTCCATGGCTCCTCAACTGGACTCCATGGTCCTCCTTTGCATCTTCCGTCATCTCCAGCTCCTCGACCGTCACGTCGACGCTAGCTGCTATGCGTAGCACCTCCTGCACTACTGGGATCCTGCCGATATCGATGACACGGCAAAGACCGAAGTCCCTGACGATCAGCCTCACCGTGAGTCTTGGCTGCATGTCCCCGACTTCCGTCTTCCACCGGAACATGTTAACGTTCCAACGAGCTTCTTCACCCATAGCTGGCCCTACCAAGCCGACTGTGCGATTCTTCCGAGATTCGAACTCCTGAATCTGCCCACCTGTATCCGAACTTGAAGCTCCCCTATACACATGCGTCCTCGAGCAGAACATCACGCACTGTGCATGCTGTCGATGACCCACAGCTTCCCCTGAACTGTGTGAATGATGATGCTACTGCCTCAGATTGAGTTTGCTGTAAACCTTGATCTCCTCCTTGGCCTCGAACTGCTGAAACCAATGTCGCTCCGTGAAGCTTTAGCAAACCACCCGTCGCCAAAACTGTAACCTTCATGTCAAAAAATTAAATTAGGAAGTCAAATTCAATTTGGATTGCTCTTCATAAGAGGAGAAATCCAAATTGAATTGGTTAAGGACACAATGGTCAATGCACCATAATAAATATCTTGACAACCTCCAACCCTATCTTAGGACATCCCCACCTCCATCACTCACTATCCCTCATCTCCCCTCAACCCTATATTAGCAAGGTAATCCTTGATCCTCTTCAAATATGTTTTATAACTCTAACTAGGATAAGTGTTGTCACGACCCGCACCCAGGTGTTTGGGTACGAGTGCGTGGGTACGTCCAGCCTACGCCGCAGTGTCGGCGGTAGAATGATGTCTGGAACTAGTATTGTATAACTAACACTTCATAATATAAAGGAAACAGATATTATACTCAATCACAAAACTAAGGTAGGTGAAAACATGCTGTATATGTATGTGTATAAATGTTACAGTACAAAATCTTGTATTCATAACTCATACAACTATAGTAAGTCTGCAAACTCTAACTATTGTCATAACTGGGTCTCCTGCTTGCGGCCTTCCTCGATCCTCCAGGAGGTAAAATCAGGCTCGAAGCTATTTTTCCAAAATCCATAATAGATAGGGGACAGGTTCTTCTAAGTGCTACCTGAAATATTATCCAGTCAGGATTGAACGAGTACAATTCTAATAGCAGTTTCAATACATGATAAAGACTATAAAACAGTGATAGAAAAGTAGTACATGATGGATAAATAAATGGACATCAAGACATGATAAGAAATGAACAGGAAAAATGAATAAACAGAAAATATGTCATGTATCAACAAGGAAATCTATAGTCACTAAGTGTTTTGAAATACTAGTTTGATTATGTGATCGGCTTAGGATTGCACAATGGGAGCCGGTTAATCATACGTGAAGTGTATGGTTAGCCTTTGCACAGGAATTATATTTGCACATGATTAAGGGTATGATCACAATAAACTAACATTTTTTTGCCCCGACTAACATACAAGAATTACACGAATATCAGGTATTATACAACATCAAAGTCTAAAAACACAAGATATGCTAGTATGTGTTTCTTTGTGTCAGGAATCAAATACAACAATACTACATGTGTTATAAAAATTATCAGTAAGAAAATCATCAGAGACTGTACTCGCCTGGGGTCCAAAGCGGGTGAAACAAGTCAGAGTGTGACAGGGTCCAGATAACCTATATCATGAACAATTCTCATTGACTGGTGAAATATAATTAAGTAGATTTAATCCACTAGATTTCTACGTCAATTTTATGCTATTTCTGGTTTATAGATGTGACATCTATATAAAAACTTAAATATAAAATAATGTACATATAAGATATATTTATAGATACTTATGTATAGATACATACATATATACATACATAGATACATACATATATAGTATATATATAAATAATGTATAGTATATATATATATATATATATATATATATACGTATATAGATACACATATATACATACATATATATGTATGTATATGATATATATATATATATATATAAATATATATATATATATATATAAATATATATATATATATAGATAGATACATAGATATATAGTATACATATATAGATAATATACAGTTTATATATATATATATATATATATATATATATATATATGTAGATACATATATATGTATATGATATATAGTATACAGTTTACATAGATATATATATATATATATATATATAAATATATATATAGATACATAGATATATAGTATACATATATAGATAATATACAGTTTATATATATATATATATATATATATATATATATATATATATATATATAGTATACAGTTTACATAGATACATAGATATATAATATACATATATAGATAATATACAGTATATATAGATATATATAGATATGTAGATACATATATATATATATATGATATATATATATATAGATATATATAGATACAATATGTTATATATATATATATATATATATATATATATAGATACATATATAGATATATGATATGATATATAGATATAGATACAATATATTATATATAAATACATAGATATATATAGTATACATAGATACATAGATATATACATATATATAATTTACTGCTGTTGCGCTGTTGCTGCTGCGTGCAGCTGCTACTGCTGCTGCTCGCTGCGGCGGTTGCTGCTGCCGCCGCCAGCAGGCAGTGCTCCCCCTTTTTCTTGAACACACACACACACATATATATATATATATATATACTTATCCTAGTTAGAGTTATAAAACAAATGAAGAGGATCAAGGGTTACCTTGCTAATATAGGGTTGAGGGAAGATGAGGGATAGTGAGTGAAGGAGGGTGGGGATGTGTTTATATAAGGAAGGAGGTTGTCAAGATATTTATTATGATGCTTTGACTATTGTGCCCTTAACCAATTCAATTTGGACTAGCATGAGGCAAGTAGAATTGATGGGTCAGTTGCAGTGATAGGGCCTCCTGGACTAACATGAGGTTTGAAGTAATCAATTGCAACATCTTCGCCTGGAGATGCAGGGTTATTGCCTGAGACCGTTGGGGTGCCTGCTCCGGGGTCTCTTGCGCCACCAATGTGACTTTAGCAGCGTACGCATGACCCAAGCCAACATTCAGGAGTAGGGGTGCTCCGTTGGGAAGGTTTTAGGGAGTGTTCAGAGCAGTTCAGTTGACTGCGGCTCACCGTGCTTGGGTGGAACTCTGGGGATCGGTTGTCTACGCTGCAACCTGAGTCACATATGCAAACATCCCAATGGTCATGAGTCTGGCTAGTGCAGTACGATTGTTAACGCTTGTTGTAATCAGGGAGGGTGGTTTGTCCGTGAGCGGGACTGTCGATTGCGACCTAGAACGTAAGTTGTAAACCGTTGTAGGCCACACGCTCGTGTCGAAACTTCTTGAACACAGACGAAAGGAGCAATCGAAGAGAGACTTCTCATAGACACCAAATGTCAAGGAAAGTCTCAGTTTCTTAGGCTTGATCCAGTAGCTTGATTCAATATGCTTCTAGGCCCGTGTTTGAGAGTTTGCTTAGTCTTCCTTCAGCTTCCCTTCTTCTCCTTTTTTGATCACAAGGTAGTCAAAGGCGCAAAGGGTGCATATTGCCTGAGGTACACGACGCACGTCCGAGTAAAGTGAGACACAAGAATAAAAACTAATAAAAATATATATACATAAATAAATAAATTAGTAATGTAAAAAACAAAACAAAATAACATATTAAAACAAACCAAATTATGTTAAAACATAACCAAGTGAGCTAGCATAGTAGTAGTAGTAGCAGTGAACAAAACTAGCAATAATTTGTCTTATCTAACAAGAAGTAACAAAATAAAAGATGCACAACATAATATAAAGGGCTAATTAGTGTTTAGACCTTGGATTTTATATCAGCTTAGAATTTAAGCTATGACATGTCTAATTGAAAAGTTTAGACCCTAAATTTTTATTTTTGGTTACATTTTTCCATAATACTCTTAACACGAGTACAGGGACAACAACCAACACATGTTGGAAATGAGGGTATAATAGAAAAAAGGAAAATCAAAAATAAAAATTCAGGATCCAAAATTTTCAATTGGACATGTCAGGGCGTAAACTCTAAGCTGATATAAAATCTAGGGTCTAAACGATAATTAGCCCTAAAATAAAAGCAAAACCAATAGAAAAATCATTCATCTTCATCAAACTCCAATAAATCATTATCATCACCAATACTCCTATCACTATCATTTTCTGTCTGGTGAGTCTATAGAGACAAAATAAAGAACAAATACAAAAGACGTACCTAGGCCTCTACTTGTTGGCACCTTGCTGTGAGGTGCGCCTTTGACTACATTGGATGACCTGCAACAAGGCGAGCGGGGGGGGGGGGGGGGGGGGGGGGTAGACCCTCCGACGAGCAAATCAGTCACCATAATATGAGAGAATAAAGAATTTGACAAAGTTTCGTCTAGAAAAAAAACGCTTACCATTCTCCATTTTTTTGAGATATTTATAGGTGGGTGTGAGCGAGCATGTTCTTGTTGTCAAAACTTCTCTATTTACAACTTTGTCACTGAATATTACGTCTGCTAGTGGATATTTTGTTGTGCTTGGGGACAAAATGATTTTATTTACCATTCTACCGTTAAGTTAGTCCATGGGCACTCGATTTTACTCTTTTGTCCTTTGCCTCTTCTGACCCATTTTGTACAATTGGCTGCACATTCTGGACTTCCTACGGGCTAAGCTCTCTTTGGTGACATATGCTCAGTTTTACTGGATTGTTATTGGGCTGAGCTATTTTTGGGTACTTGGACTTGGATGAAAACAAGAACCTGTTAGTTTAAGGATAAGGTTCAGGTGTCTGTTCATCCAACTGATCAGAATCTGACCCATTTCTTTAGCTTCAGAAGTTTCGTATTTTACTCATAGATTAAAACCTATTTCTTATGTTCATAGATTCAACCCAAACCCGACTTCGTTTTTCTTACCCTAAGCTGGGGCTCAGAGAGAAAGAGAGGCATGAACCTGTCCTTTGAAAGGTTATAGAGGTGCAGCTGGGTTCTTGAGGGTGAGGAAGCAGTGACGTCATCCTGTCCAACACCCGTATCCATATCCATACTATGCAACATAGTTGATTAATTATTCTTCCTATTTAAAAAATTCCCGTATCACGTATCTGTGTTCGTATTTGTGCAACATAGCCAAATTTATATTTTGCACCTTTCTACCGAGTGATCCGGGCAGGAATCAGAATGTTTTCACTGACGTACAGTTTGAACTCATCATACAAATCATAGTCTCATAATGTTAATAGGCTAACTCTGCAGAAGTGTAAATTTTTCACACATCTGCATCTAACTGTATACTTACACTTGGCTATTTTTTTCTACTAAAAGGACGAAATCTATAGGATAGCTAAAATGGAGGCTAAGATATTTTGGTTTTTCTCGACTGGCATACTCGGAGACTATACTTCATATGACCCTAATTTAACACCTTTAATAATTGTTGGATCAACAACCAGTTTTAATATCTTATGTTGTAATTAGTAATACACAATCTATTTAAATAGCTAAAGAGAGGGTGCCTCAGTGACATGAGGCTTCTTTTGATGCAAGATTTCAAGATTCTCAAGATATTGGTAACATTGCTCACTTATGCAAAGGCTGGTTATGTGGCTCGAACTAGTATCCTCCTGGACAAAACATCAAGCCGCCATCGGGTTCCAAGTCTTGTATCAATGAAATCATTTTTTGGTGAGTAAAGATGACACCGAAAATAAAATCAAATAAAATCAAAAGAAATAGTTTCAACTATTGATGACAAAGGCAGCGGTCAAAAATACATTTCAGGAAGAGAATGAGGAACCTTAAGAGATGGAGAGGACATTGCTCAAACCTTGAGCTAAGCAGGCAAACTAAGTTCTCAAGACTGGAGAAATAAGGAAGGGAAGAAAAAGAAGAAGATGACGGAGGAGGAAAGCAGAAAAGAAAAAATATCTAAGAAAGGAAGAAATAACAAGAAGTGGAAGAAGATCAAATGGTAAGCAAACTGCTGTGATCATTTGATGGCCAGCATACATAATCTGTAGGATTGGAATTTTTCCCCCCTTTTTTGCTCTATCCACTTTACAGCTAATTCTGATAGGATATGGGTTAGGATTAGGGGTATCTAGTTACAGAGCTATGAACCATCATCTAACACTTGTAGGTGTGATAATAGGCATACTATTATAAAAAAATGGTTAGAAATTGGATTGCCCACTCTTTGGAAGGACTGAAACAAAGAAGTGGATTATAAAATCACTCATATACCATTTTGTGTATACTATGCTATCATTCGTGTGAGTAAGGAAGTTGAATTAACTTAGATAAGGGATAAGTAAACATATCGGTGGTATAGGTCTGTTATATCATGGTTTCCCTTCTTCTTTTTTTCCATTTTTCAAAGCTGGTGTATAATAACTCAATCTAAGCATCTGTCTAATTTTTTTTCCTTTCATTTTTTCTTCATATTTTGAGTGTTATAATCTATAAAAAAACAATGTACACTTTATAGAACTTAAGAGTTTACTAGCTTCACTTTATGGTTGCTTTTTTCACTTCAGGGCACTTGTATTACCAAAAAGGAAATAAGTCTGGAGCGACCTGGCATAGCAGGGACCTCAGTTCGAGCTGACAATAAAATAGCAGCAACTGCGGGATGGGATCACAGGTCAGTTCTGTGTCTCAGTTAATTCTCTTGCTGTTTGACTTTGACATTAATAACCTATAACTTTTTTTTGGGTAACAACTACAATGAAGTTTCTCCTATCTTATTTTCCTCCTTTGTTTTATAGCCAATAGCTTTAAGACTTGGGATGTTTGCCACCCCCTCCCGCATCAATTTGATGGTCTGGCAACCTACTTAATACCTGCATGTGAAATGTTTGTTAAGTTCAAGAAGTTTTCTTGTTGAAGAATATGGCTGTACATGTACATTTAATATTACTTTTACTTCTCACTTTCTTTTGTTCTCTCTTGTATTCAATGTTTTAATAACTGGTTCAACCGGTCTTGAACCATGAACCGGACACGACTCCAGTTCGGTCCTATATGTCGAACCGCTCGGATGGTTGCACCACAACCCGTGTGAACCGGGAGCGTTTCAAAGCAAAGGACAAAGCAAGTTAATAGGTTAGAATTTTTGTTAAAAGTTTTACAACACATGGATTTGAACCCAGCCCTCTTTGATTCTATATGCGAGTCTTCATCACTTTGATATGGAAACATTGATGTAAACTTTGTAGTCCATTTTTATTTGAGTTAGTATTCATTGGTAAGCAATGTATTACTTCGCAACCAGCCCCCACTATAGATGGTTCATATTTTGAGCATCGGTGTGGTATGAGTAAACGTTGGTGTGGTATGAGTAAACGTTGTAACTAAGACTGCTTCGGAGGTTTATTACGATTGTTTTATCTCAAAAATGAAAAATAATATGAATAAATGAGAATAGTAGAGATTTAAAATATTGAGGTTTGACTCATTAACATGTTGGAATCATACAAAAGCAATATGGTACATTTTTTTTTCTTCAATTTTTATAGAAACTTTGTTTCGAGTAGTATTAGGTTTTACATTCTTCTAACTTTGTCTTGAAAAGAAAACTAAGACGATTTAGTATTTTTTATAAAAATTTTCATTTGTGCCTATGATTTTCCCTAGTATTATTATTGAAGTTGGGGAAAATGGTTTATATATATATATATATATATATATATATATATATATATATTGATTATATTATTTTAACATCATCATCGTTGAAGTGGACGGTCCAACTGGTTTGACCATGGAGACCTTCCACGAACCTTCCACTTAAATGGTCCAATGGTTGGACAGGTTTTTAAAACATTGCTTCTGTAAATTTGACAATTTTTGTTTGCTATGCTGATTGCTTTTTGTGTGTGTGACAGAGTTCGAATTTATAACTACCAGAGGGGTAACGCTCTTGCTGTACTGAAATATCACAGTGCTGCGGTATGCTAATATTTTGTCCTTTATATATTCTAGCAATAAGCAAACTAACATTTTAATGTTTGTTGAGCTGAAATGTTAAAACCGGTGTTAATGGTTTATACAATCTTGCGTCTTCTAGTTTTGTTTTAGCAATGAACAAATCACAATATAATGCTTTGCCCCACATCATAACAATATGGCTAACTATCACAGTTTTAGACAACAAAAACAAATAGAAAACCTAGTTTTAGAAGGCCTTCATATCTAATATTAGTGTATGGTTTAACCTTCATCTGCCATTGTTAAATATGAATGTTGTTTGCATCTAATTGAAGTAATGGAAATGGGTGTATGATGCCGACACGGTGAAACCAAAACCATGTAATTTCTGCATGGATGTAATTCACATCATATGTCAGTGTCGTGAAAGCTTAAGCTTCTGTTAGAGATTATTTCATTATACCTGGTTTTAGATTTTGCAAATACCAAACTTAGGTAATTGAGCTTTCAAGGAGACCACTGTATGCTAATGGAAAAAAAAGATCACAATCTAATATTTTCATTACAGTGTAAACCTGATTATTGTCTCAAATTTGAACTTCTACCCTTTACGAAGGTTTTCAATTCTAAATACATTTCTACAGGATAGACGATAATATGTTCTTCACAAAGTTGGTCAGTTACCTTTAGTTGCACATGCACTCGTACGGGCATCTGGTCGAGTTTGTGATTCAACATCCTCATTAGTGGTTATGTTTGTCTTCTTTGCAGTGTAATGCGGTGTCCTTCTCATCAGATAGCAAGACGATGGCTTCTTGCTCAGAGGATACTACTGTAGCTCTTTGGGAACTATATCCGCCTCGCACCCGGGACATGAAGACAATATGTCAGGCCTAGGCATGCTGTTCTCATAGGACTGGATGGCAATGGTTTCTTGGCCCAGGGAGAGTACTGTGACTACATGGAAACTACACCTGCCTGACTATCGAAGCAATCAATATTCTTCATTTCATTGGTAGGTGAGGATAATACAAAAAATATTAGCCTCATCCTCGGAGGGATGAATATATGTGATTTTCAATTATCAGTGGAAAATACTCGTCTCTCTAAGCAAGCATTGTTTTTGTAACATGTACCTACCAATGAAATGAAGAAAAGTTTTGTAATTAAATTGTGCCGCTTGTTTTGTTTATTATGTGAATTGGAATTAAGTGAATCATCTGGTTCAGTTCACATTGTTTTGTGATGGAAATTTTGGCAATTGGGAACCGTTAAGGAATGAATTTTAGAGTGGACGATTTGTTTCATCATTGATTGTGATAAGTTCACCTTCAACATTAGAAGCGTTGCTTACTTGGAAAGTTTTTTTTTTCCTTTCCAATTTTAGAATATGGGAGATGTACATTGGCAGTCTATTAACAAGACTTGGTAGCAGTATATTCTACTAACCGGCTTAGTGTATGTTTGGAAGGACAATTTATGTGGGTCTCACTAAATTTTTCATTTTTTATTTTTTATTTCCAAAAGTGAGAGGAAAATGAAAACTTTTTCTGAGTGGTGTATAATGTAACGATCTGTTCCGTTCAAACGGACTGTCGATTCAAACGGCAAAATTGTATCGATCCGTTTTGCTCAGCGAGAATACTCGTTTGAGGCAAAATGATTTTCAGACTTGATCCTTCAGGAGTTCCGGCTTAGGTTTTTAGAGACTTGTTCGGAGTATCGCTCGACCGAGGCGAATCATCGCTAATGTGGGTGGCTACGATGAACTTGTCTTTGCTTAGCTAGCACACTTAAAATATGGACGATACATGCTAGTCGCTAGAAAATTATCTCCTGCATGCTAATAAAGAATACAACACACCTAACTAAGGGAATCATTTCAACTTGTATTGCTTGTGTTAGAACATGGAAATGAAACTTTGCTTATAAATGGACTTTTCCATGCTACCTTTGTCTTGTGCAACTAGATCCCGATTGTCTGCGGGAGATCGGGACGTGACATATTGGTATGAGAGTTACGCAGCGGAAGCGTGATGGACCAATTTTTATATTTTATTTCCAAAAGTGGGAGAAAAATGGAGAGAGATGAAAGAATTTTGGAATAATTTATCCAATTATCCCTCGTATAAATTATGAAATGAGAATACCAAAAATTAAATAGTAATTATATCTCAATTTATATAAAAACAATTATTTTTAAACTTTTTTTCTTTTCTATTTTTTCTTGAGGAAAAATCTTCAAAAGTTTCTAAACAAAGCACTAGTCTCGCAAAGAAATGTTTTGATTTGTTAGTGTCTTTTTTTACGTCTTAAAAAATATTAGCAAGGGACTTTCTCTTGTTAATTGTTTGGTCTGTCTTTGGGTTAACGAATTTGGATTTGTTGACCACCAAATATATTCCCCACTCGTTCACATTTAGGGTTCCTTCACATTTTAGGGACATTTAGTATGCTGAATCCTATATAGTCGACAACAAAGAAAAAATTCTTAAAAAAATAAAAAAAAAATTTTAAAACGAAAAAGGATAAAAAATCGAAAATAAACAAGAAACAAATTTTTTTTAAGTATATAAAAAACCAAATACAAAAAAAATATAGCCACATAATCTTAACGGATAAAATTTTCATGTTTCGTGGATAAATTATTTATTTAGATATTCGTAATTTCTGTTTTAACCTAAACTAAATATGGGAATAGATTTTCACCCTAAATTTGTCCGGAAATAATAAAAATTCTTGTGTATGAATTGTTTGGTAGGAATATTTGAATTAATGCTTTCAATGATAAAAAATAGATAGGAAACTACGCACTTTTTGGTCCCTCCAGTAGAGGATAAAGGTATTTGTTTAAGATAAAAAAATGATAGTATATTATAATAATAAAAAATGATAATTAATTTTACAAATAAAGATGAATAGTAGTTAAAATTAATTTATCATAAAAAATCAGAGTCTTTGTCTAAAGAAAGCGTTGAGAAATGACATATGTATAGAACATTTCAACAATATGGTTTTTTCAAATCTCTTCAAATGGAATCTGTTCTAAACATATATGCCATGGTTCCTTACTTCGACATGGTACAAATATCTAAATTTTACCATTTTAGATACTTTTTTAGACCAATTGTCTATACTAAGTAACAATCCCATTTTTTTTTTGTCCATTTACCAATTATTCGTAAACAATATTTTCATAAGTTTTTAAATTTTATAAAAACATTATTATATTTTAATTTCTAAGTATTTATTTAAACATATTTTTAAATTATTTTGTATATAAAATTTTAGAAGAAGTATGAAAATTCATGTGTCATTATTATAAAAAAAAAACGAACATGTGGCATAGTGTGTGAGATGGAAGGATTGCATTGTCTTTACCTAGACAACATAACATAATGATGGTTGTTTTTTAAAGGACATTTTACGTTAACTACTCCTATATTTTATATTTGTTATACTATCATTTTCTATTTTGAAATTAATTACATGTTTGATATTTTAAAGAAGTTATAACACTAAGTATTCTTATTTAAGAAAAAAAATACTACTAAGTATTTTTATTTAAGAAAAAAAATACTAAGTATCCTTATTTTTAAAAAAAGTCAAAAACTAAATCAGAGGTTGGCCATGTAATTATTTTTAAAATAGTCCACTGATAGTACCCATGAAACAGGGAGTTAATGTATGGTTTGTGATAAGGGCAATACTAAATTTACTCGGGAATAGCGAAAATGTTTACCATTGATAATTACATGTTTGTCACTCCCAAAATTTACTCGGGACTGTCCACTCTTGATTTTTTTTATAATCAGGACTGTCAATATGTTGAATTTTTAGGACTGTTAAAATTTTGACAGTCCTAATTGTAAAAAAAATTAAGAATGGACAGTCCCGAGTAAATTTTGGGAATGACAAACTTATAATTATCAATGGTAAACATTTGGGCTGCCCCAGAATAAATTTAGCAGTGGCACACTCAACAGCCTTAATGTATTTGTTTGTCTTTTAAAAGAGAGAGACTCTGTGACAGGCAACCGGGCCCCTTCTTCTTCATCTTCTTCTTCTTATTCTTCTCCGACTTTTTCACCAACCCACACCATCACCAATCCATACCCAAACCCAACATCAACACCACCACGAAAATTTATTCAGGACTGTCTACTCTTGATTTTTTTTTTTTTTATAATCAAGACTGTCAATATGTTGAATTTTTAGGACTGTCAAAATTTTGACAGTCCTAATTATAAAAAAAATTAAGAGGAAACAGTTCCGAGTAAATTTTAGGAATGACAAACTTATAATTATCAATAGTAAACATTTGGACTGTCCCGAGTAAATTTAGCAGTGGCAAACTCAACAGCTTTAATGTATTTGGTTGTTTTTTAAAAGAGAGACACTATGTGAAACCGGGCCCCTTCTACATCTTTCTTCTTCTTCTTCTTCTTCTTCTTCGACTTTTTCACCAACCCACACCATCACCAACCCATACCCAAACCCAACATCAACACCACCACCAAAAAACCCTCCCCGGTTTTGCGGCTACTGCAGCTATTGCTGTCGCTTCCCTTGCAGCTACTGCTGCCCCCCTACTGCGGCGGCTGCCACTGCCGGCGACCGCGGGGTCTGACCGGAGGTTCCTTATCCCTCTTCAGCTCTCATCAAAAACCCCAAATTCCTTCTCCTCTAAACCCTAAGGCAAGTCCTCCTCTTGAATCTCTATTTCAAATTCTAAATTTTTTATTTGGGTAAATTAGGTTTAAATTTTACTATAGGTTTTGTTTCGATATAAATTGAAATTAAACTATCACATGAACATATGAATCGGATTTAATATGGACGCACGGACACGACAGTAGTACACCAAAATCGGAATAGCTCTGCTTATGTGCATTCTATGTGTTCTAGGAAAATAAAATAGAATAGGTCGTATTCGACATTCTCCCAAAACAAATTACCATCATATAGAAATTGAATAACAGATGTTCCTATGTGCAAAACCTACAATCCGTTGAACATAGCCGAGTAACGTTCTCTAGAAGTAAATAAATAAATATTAATTGAAGGCAGATATAGATTTGGGAAGGTAAAGAAAGGCAACATAGGTTTGGGAAATCAACGAATAACAAAAACTAAGAAAAGAAAAATAAAATGAAGCTCAGATTCATTTTTTGAATAAGGGATATTTTAGCAAATGCCTCCACTCAAAATACAAAAACGAGCATGTACCCCCACTAGTTTAAAAAACTAGCAAATACCCCCATTGTTGGTAAAACAGCCGAAATTTTCATTAAAATGGATTGCATGATCCGACTTCTTCATCGAAGAGAATTTCGTGCATCACTCCTACAATAGTCGAATAAAACTAAATAATTTGGTGACAATCAAATGCTTCAAAAATTTATTAATCGTATGTTATCGAAGACATACCGAATTTAACAAAGAATATTCGTTGGAGAATCGCCAAATCAGACATTTTTTCTACTTGGGACCACACTAATCAAATTCCAAAGTTAGGTTTAGATTTTAGGACTTGAGAGAATGATGGATTATTCATTTGAAGGTGAAAAAAGAAAGAAGAGAAATAGTTTTACTTATATAGGTTAATATGGACAGCCCTAAACAAAATTTAGGAGTGACAAACTTGTAATTTTTAGGAATTAAAAAATGGACAGCTCTGATTGTTTTGCCCTGAGTGTTCTTTGTAGTGCCTTTGTCACACGGCAAAAAAAAGTCCGCAAAAGAAGTAAATGAGCGGGACGAAGCGGCCTCAGCCGGACCCGGCGGCGGTGCTTCGCGGCCACCGCGCCTCCGTCATGGACGCCTGCTTTCACCCCTCCCGACCCTTACTCTTCACTGGGTAGGTGGCTTATTCTTCTAAAAATATAGTTTTTTTTTTTAATGTTTGTTGAAAAAAGTGTTTCTTTGTGCAGAGCGGCGGATGGGGAGCTTCGAATTTGGGACACGGTGCAGCATAGAACATTGTCTTCCACCTGGTATTATTATTTATATTATTATTATTATTATTATTATTCGTCCTTTTGTAAATATCTATTTTCTTTCTTTCTTTTGTCTTTTGATGGTATTTGTGTTGGAATTAGGGCTCATGGTGGAGCTTCTGGTGTTTACTCTGTCGCTACAACTTCTTCCATGGGCAATAGAATCATTAGGTGATTGATTCTTTCACTTAAACTACTACTAGCGTCTGAATTGGTCGAAAAAGAAGAGATTTTTGCATTGTTGGCTAATGGGTGGCAACACAATATTAGCATCCTAATTTGAAAACAACCCACGTATACAAGTTACAATAGAGCACACGTTACAATAGAATGCGAAAAAACAAATAGAATGGTGCAAAGAGGGGCGAGAAATTGCCACTTAGTGTTAGTTTTGGAAAGAAATGAGTGTATCCATGGGAACTTGGAGGTGACGCCAATTTAGGATAAGATGAGAGAAGAATCGTCTTAGGTGTTTGGACGTGTGACTCGGACCAATAGATGCCCCGGTAAGGTGGAGGACTAGGGTATTAATAAGTACCCAATCAATAGTGACTTAGTATCAATAATGGCTTAGTAGCAGTGGTAACTTAGTATCAAAGAAGAACAAAGTAGCAGAGGAGGAGAAGGCCAAAGTAGTTAAAGGCAGATGCTTAGCCAGCATAACCAACTTTGTCCAGCTCAGAATCTTGTTCAGCTCAGTATCCAGCTCATTGCTCCCAGCTGCCAAACAACCGACCAAGAAGAGTATAAGTATAAATAGAGGAGCAAGATTAGAAGAGAGGGGGTGAGGATTTGTACTTAGTTTTTTTTTCTTTTATTGCAATTTCTTCAACGTAGTTGTAACTTTCTTCTTCCTTAGCAATAAAACCCTAATTTCCATCGCCATTGATTGTGTTCTTCCCTAATTCTTCCAATTACTATGTCCGACACAGTTAGGTCATCACCTATTTCCAGTCAATTTGAAAAAGGACCCAACAATTGGTATTTAGAACCAATCGTCGGTTTTTGAAACCGGTCAAGAAAGGAGCCGGAGCTTACGACGGGGATTACTGGAGGAATCGCCAGAGCGCCACCAAGGAGGAGCGTATGATGATTCTTGAAGGTACAATTCTCACTCTCAACTCTAAATTCGACAGAATGTTAGAGAATAGAACGCTGATAGAATGTTGGAGGAATTGTTGAGAATGAGAGGAGGAGGTGAAGTTCTGTCACCGGCCATGGCTACTCCACCCCCACATCTACCACCTCCACCATTGCAAACCCCTCATATGTATCAGTACGCTTCCACGGCACCCCCTCACGTCTAGGGCATCATCATCTACCACAATTTGGGACTGAATTCATAGGAATGCCAAACCCTATGTTTCCTTTGGAACAAAATCTAGTTAATCAACATGTTCCTGTCACTATGAGAACAAACCCTGGTCCAATTCCCCAATTTGAGCAGAGAACCCATGACAATCAAGAACATGTCAAGGGTTTAATAACAACCCCATCCTTGTTCAAAACCCATGGCAGGAAACACTAGATCCTGTTCAAAACCTGCTACCCCATTCTTCACATCAGCACAGGGATATGTTGGAAACCAATTTGGTATGCCCACATGAAACCCTAATGGAGTTCCAAACCCTGTGTATCTTGGACTGAACTCTCAAGGAATGACCACCCTTATGTATCCAAGAATTAGTTCCCAGGGGATACCAAGTCCTCACTTATATGTTCAGACACCACTAGAGTATCCGCAACAGATATCTCAGGAGTTTCCCAGATGGGAGTATCAGCACATCAATAGACTAAGTTATGAGACAAGTTATGGTTCTGGTTGGGATCAATCTTCAAATACATCAACCCAACAAAGCACCCCCAGCAACTGGTTATGATTACTACAGCCAGCAACAGCAGCAAAGCCTTGTCAAATCATCTGCACCTGCGGACAACTACTGTTATAAAGAGAGGGCGTCACTTGACACAACAGTATGGCACTAGTTTGAGTTAAAATGGGGGTGAGTGCATCGTGGCACTAGGACACCCTTTTTATAAGTTAAAATAAAAATCATGTGAGAGTTATAGGATAAAATTTGAAAGTTTCTAGTAGAGGAAAGTATTTTAAGTCAGAACTTACCAAATATGCAGTGTTATTAAAGGCCCACCTTCCTGCCTTAGGCGCCCACGTGGACATTTAGGATGCTCTGACGTCTCAACGCTCGAGGCAACCACCTCAACTTGCCTTGACTTAATTGCTAGGTTACAAAGACATGGATACAGATTCACATACAAGCATGATACAGATTTGGGATACAACATCTTTTAATTTTTTTGGGATAGGGGTACGACAATGTTATGGTTATATATACACATGAAAACATATTTCTATATTTATTTTGATTATTAGATCTTAATAATATTTATATCTAAGCATATTTTGGGTGCTAACCATTTTCAAAATATTCTAGAAAGCTATGTTGTATTGGGCGCTAGGTGGGGCGAGGCGACAGGCCACCCGCCTCTCCTAGGCGTCCATCCAGGATCCATTTCTCTTGAATAAAAAATTATGCAATTATGTATACAACGAATATGTAGTATAACTAATAAGCAATAAACATTAAGCAATAAGCATAAAAAGTAATATAAGAAGCAACAAATATGAAATAACCAATATTCAACATCAAGTAAGGATAGTAAGCATAATTGGGAGATCCTAGGCGGACGTTTTCCCCCCGGGCGACCATAGGCGGGCGCTTTCCCCCCGGACGACCATAGGCGGGCGCCTAGGTGAGCAAAACCTCATCCAGGGCCAGGTCGAGGCGAGGCCTCTCCAACCCGCACGTCTAGGCCGCCTAGACGTCGTCTGTGACAGTATAGCTAGAAAGGATTCAATGCAAAGAGATGTTACTTTCTCATATATCAATCATGTTTGACATAATAATAGATATGTCAAAGTTACTTTCAACTCTGTTTGGCTCTTTTTGGAGCGTAGACATGGGTGAGCCATACCCGACAAGAGGGTCAAAGAAGTATTGTATCCAATATGTGTCATATACAACCCCATGGAGGAATATTCTTGCAACATAGCTTAATTGTTACTTGGCCTATGCCATTATATTTATTTTTAATTTGGAACTTGGGCTAGCCCACTAACTTAAGTTAAATATAATTCATAATTTAAAGTTGGATCTTAAAGTAGTAAGCAAGAATAACGTTTCCCCTTTTCTGTATCGATTCTATTCCCTTGTGTCTGGCCTAACCAATGGAATATCATCTCCATCTCCGATTTTGACGTCGACATCAACATGTAAGTCTCTCTCTTTCTCACTCTCATATCTTTATATCTCGTATACTCTCACTAATACTTTTCTTCTTCTTCTTTATGTCAAGTTAGTTCTACTCTTAGCAGTTGTTTCTGTAGGAAAGAATAATAGGACAACTTTCATTGATAGAAGAGATTACATATATATAGGAGAGGACTAGCCTCTTCATTATTCTCTACCCAATGTGGGATTAAATGACTAATACTTAACACCCTCTCTCAAGTTGGAGCATAGATGTCAATCATGCCCACCTTGTTACAAAGAAACTGAATACGAGTGACTAAAAGAGATTTCTTAAATATATCAGCTATCTGATCACCGGTTTTCACGTAGTGAAATGTTATCATCCATTTTGATATTCATCACGGACGAAGTAGATATCGATCTCAATGTGTTTCGTCCTTTCATGGAATACGAGATCAGTAGCAATATGAATAGCTGACTGGTTATTACACCACATATCTATCGCTTCAGATCCTGCTTCTTCTTCCAGCTACTTTAGAAGATGCTACAGATATAACACATCTGCTGTGTCATGAGCAATAGCTCGGTATTCTGCTTCTGAATTTGATTGTGAGACACTCAGCTTCTTGCTCTTCCATGATACTAAGTTTCCACCAATAAATACCAAATAGCCAGATGTGGACCATTTATCTGTAAGCCTTACATCCCAGTTAGAATCTGTAAATCACTCGAAATGAGTATGCCCCTGATTCTCTATTCGATTTTTTTTCAGATTCTGTGCTAAGATAATGTAAGATCCTGAGAACTGCTTGCTAATGCGAAACTCGTGGAGAAGACATAAATTTACCTGCGACACAACAAAGGAAATGTCTGGACGAGTCATGACTGCTAAGTAGTTTCGTTTTCCAACTAGCCGATGATACTGATCAGAATTGGTTTTCAGTATCCCCTTATCGGGGAGTAACTTTACCCCTTGATCCATGGGTGGGATTGCTTCCTTAGTTTGCATCATTCTTGCTTCAGTGAGGATGTCAAGCACATATTTTCGCTGAGACATTACGATGTCGTGCTTTTCCCTTGTGACTTCAATGCCCAAGAAATACATCAACGTTTCTTTCTATATCTTTGGTTTGAAATTATTCATCCAAAAACTTTTTCAGCCCTGCAATATTCTGATTGTCGTCTTCCGTAATCACAATATCATCAACATAGACACCAAGTAGTATCAGTCCGGCTGATGTATGTCGGTAAAATGTCGAATGATATTTCTTTGATTGACACATGCCAAACTGGATGACGACATGCGTAAATCGACCAAATCAAACACGAGGTGATTATTTGAGACCGTAGAGGAACTTTTGTAAATGACATATTTTAGCCTTCCTTGCAACGAACCCAGGAGGTTGAACCACATACACTTCCTTTTCAAGGTCCCCATGGAGAAATGCATTCTTCACATCCAATTGAAGTAAGGGCCAGTCATAATGGACGGCTAAGGACGAGCACTCGCACATAGATCATCCTGACAACTGGAGAGAATGTCTCAATATAATTCTTACCGTAAGTTTGAGAATACCCTTTTGCCACAAGACGAGCTTTCAGACAATCAAGAGTGCCATCAAGTTTCACCTTGATTGTGAATACACATTTGCAATATACCTCCTTTTTACCGGTAGGCAAATCCACCAAGTCCCATGTATGATTTTTTCGAAGTGCTCGCATCTCCTCTTCCATAGCGGCGCACCAACCAGGATGTTTGAGTCCCTCCTCTGCAGAATTGGGGATCTGAATCTCATCAATAGTAGCCACCAAGGACAGAGTGTGACTCGTGAGCCCTTTGTAGTTGTCAACATACAAATGATGGTCGCGACATGTACACGGAGGCGAGCTGGTATATCAAGCGTTGGTGAATTAGTAGAGCTGGAGGAGGACACTGATGACATTGCTGGCTTTACAGCTGTGGGCACCACTGGTGATGCCGTTTGTGACTGAGCTGAAGTTTGCGGACCATTAGATAGTAAGACTGGCTCGGTAGGAGAGGGCACCCTTACAGGTGACTGCTGTGTCTGAACACAAGATTATGTACTGTAACATTTACATACATATATATACTACAACATGTTTTCACCTACCTTAGTTTTGTGATCGAGTATAATATTTGTTCCCTTTATATTATGAGGTGTTGGTTATACAGTACTAGTTCCAGACAACGTTTTATCGCCGATACTGTGGCGTAGGCTGGGCGTACCCACGCACTCGTATCCGAACACCCGGGTGCGGGTCGTGACAAAAACCGGATCCGTGAAGCAACCCCCACCTGGAGACCGACCAGCTGTCATGGGACCGACAGACTGACCCTCAATCTTTGACTCATCGTCATTCGTCGCTTTGTCTCGACGAACCGAATCCTCTGTATGCCTCAAAGTATCTCGAAGCCCCTTCAAGACAAGTTTTCGACGATCCACCTCCTGTCGAATACCCCTTGAGCCTCCATTCGGTGTCTGTGTTCTGCCTGTACACCTTAGCGGCTTGAGCCTGTACATGCCACAGCACAAATCTCCTTGAGCCAGCTGCTGGGAACCCTTCGTAAGCATCTAATCTGTCCCCAAACAAACTGTGACAGCCATCATCCGTCAGCCTCTCTACCGAAACCAAGTTGTAGAGCAAACTCGGTACATGTCGCACATCCTTGAGAACGAGCTTCTTACCAAGCTCCGTTGTTAAGTGCACATCACCGATGCCTACAACTGCAGCCGTCCCCTTGTTGCCCATATTCACATGTCCAAACCTGCCACCGTGGTATGACGTGAAGATCTTCCTATATGGAGTGGCGTGATACAACGTCCCCGTGTCTATGACCCAATCGTCATCTTGACACATGCCACAAGGTTCCTCTGCGTCGGTTGCTGCGATGATGAGATGTCCCATAGCCGTGAGATCCTCCTGATCATCCTCGCCTTTGGCCTTCTTAGCTTTGAGTTTCATACAGTTCCTCTTGATATGACCCCTTTCGCCACAGTGATAGCAGCCCTCCTTGCGGTCCATAGTCCTAAAATCCTGAGAACTCCCTCTTGTCCTCGTCTGTGACTTGGGTCTTCCTTTCCCGTAAGAAGCCACCAGAGCGGACTTCTGAGACGATTCCACTTGCTTATGCCGGATCTCCTCGTTCAACAAGCTGCTTTTGACTGCCTCCATCGTGACAACTCTATCAGGAGCGGAGTTGCTCACCGACACCACCAACATCTCCCAGCTTTCTGGTAGAGACAATGTTCTAAAAATCGGGCTAGGCGGCGCCTAGGCGGGCCAGTTCGGCCCTAGGCGGTCCAGTTTGGCCAATTCGGCCAAGGCAAAAATTTTAAAATTCAAATTTTAAAATTTTGAAATTTCAGATTTGAAATTGCCAAAAAAGTTCAAATTCCAAAAAAAATTTCAAATTTCAAAAAAATTTAAAAGAAATGCAATAAAAATTCAAAATATCACTGAAAAAAATCTAAATATTAAAAAAAATTCAAAATTTTAAAAAAAATTTTAAACTAAAAATTCAAATTTTTAATTTTTTTTTCTGTTGGCAGCCTAGGCGGCATAGGCGCTAGGCGGCCCTTTGGCGCACCGATTCCGCCTAGCGCTTTTTATAACATTGGGTAGAGAACTCAAAAGCATAAGGGCCTGAAGCTTATCCTCAATCACCATCTTCATCGCAGACAACTGATTGATGATGTCCTGAACCTCGTTCAGATGTTGTGCCACCGGTGCACCCTCCGTGTACTTCGAGTTGACGAGTTGGTGAATCAGAAACGCTTTGTTGCCTGTCGTTTTCCTTTCGTACAACGAATGCAGCTTCTCCCACAATGCTTTTGCAGAATTCTCCATGGACACGTGGTAAAACACCGAGTCGTCCAGCTATTGGCGGATGAATCCAACAACCTTTTGATCCAGTCGTCTCCAATCATCAGCACCTTTGTCCGTCGGCTTTGCTGTCGCCCTCCAACGGACCATGCAAGTCCTTGCACCAGAGTAGATCCTCCATCCTTGGCTTCCAAATCGCCCAGTTTTTCCTGTGAGGGTGATCATACGAGTGTTCATCTGCTCCGTAGACATAGTTGCACCTTCCCTCTCGAAAAGAACCTGGCTCTGATACCATGTGTTGGGAACACGTGCGCTCTGATACCACGTGTTGGTCGCGCAGCGGAATAAGCGCTTTGCCAACCCACGTGAGATGACCAACCAATCTACGAACACCAAGCATAGATGAAGACAACTATATGGCGGTGACTACGACACCTGGATAAATTTCAACCTTTATAACTCAGATGAAATTATAAGATTGCAAAAAACTAATCTTGAAACCCTTTGCTTTAATAGGTTCAACCCCCTCACCATACTCAAGAAGAAAAACAGAATATTACAATTGAAATCATTCACCAACCCGTAGCAATCTCCCTAATCGAAGTTGACGACTCATCTAGATCTCCTTCTCGCTTCTGTCTTGGATGACGAAGTCCTAAGAGCAAAGCACGGACTTTCTCTTAGATTTTCTGTGGCCGAGTATCCCGAATCTCCAACTTGTGCTTTTTGTTTGTGCCTCCATCCTGCTCCCTATTTATAGGATGAGAAACATATTTTAGGGTTAGGAAACCCTAAAAATAGCCAACCATAAGATCCAAACATCCACTAGCATTCAACGGTCAAAAATATAACATAAAAATTCCAAAACCTGAGCAGCTGCCGCCAACACCGAACTCGGTCTCGGTTCAAAGGTTCTGGAACACCACACCGAGTTCGGCCCGAACTAGGCCGAGGTTAGGACGTCATCCAGTCACCTCCTACGACGATTTGATGGGCAAGACTGAAGTATACATCAATGCAGAAGAGAAACGTAACTGCAAGCGCGCCTTGGCTATGCCTTCTCAATCCTTGACGAGCAACAAAGCACGAAGCTCGTTCCCGACAACAAAAGAAGAGCGGTACCGTCTCCTCAAGTTTATATAAGCTATCGACTCATGGATATCAAAATTTGAATCGACTAGTAGCAAAGTCTTTATGCACATCAAAGGCTATCAAGGCACTCAATGACCGACCCCTATGCCAGCAAACAGTCTCGTATCTCGACAAAGGATTAGAGCATACTGCTAATTCCGTAGTCAGTACAGCCACCCTACAGAAAATTATAAGGATCTCAGATGAGAAATATGAAGACAAATATAGGAGTTCATGAATCAGACGACACACGCAGCTCAAGGAAGGAAACAACAAATGTATAACCCAGATACAATAATCGACATCAAAGAAATGACATACATCTATACAACGACAGACGACAAAATAATCCCCCACCAGTTAGGAGAAATACACCGCCCATAGCCTATAATGTGCAACCCGTCCAGGTTGCCCCTGAGAAGGAGATAGTAGCCACGCTCAATGTGATTGTCGGTGAATAAGCAATAGCATCAGGAGGAGAAAGCTCCAAGGCTCGAAGGGCATATAAGCGAGCTATCAGTGAAGTGTCTATCAACTTAATAAAAACCTCACCCAAGAGGAAAACCCCCTGAGCTTGCCATCGCATTCATATGTGAAGACGTGAACATGTCAGTCAACCACATGATGATCTGCTAGTTGTCTCCATGATAATGGAAAATCTTAAAATCAACAAGGTGTCAGTAGAAAGTAGAAACTCTGTGGACATCGTATTCAAATCTACCTTTGAGTAAATAAAACTCGGGTCAGAAAAGGTAAAATCATTTAAGCTTGGCAAACACATAGGGCATTTGTATGGGTTCAAGAATCATTCGACGCCTAATCATTCGATGCCGGTTCTTGGAGTCTTTGAGTTGAATGTGGTATTCAGGGAATATCTAGTGGAGGGGGTACATCTTGTGAAATTCATGATAGCAAACATACCATCTGCGTACAACATGATTTTAAGAGGCCTGACAGTGAATACCTTGAAAGTTGTCATCTCCACCTTCCATCTGAATATGAAATTCTCGACACCAATGGCGTCGGACTAGCATGAGGCAAGTAGAATTGATGGGTCAGTTGCAGTGATAGGGACTCCTGGACTAACATGAGGTTTGAAGTAATCAATTGCAACATTTTCGCCTGGAGATGCAGGGTTATTGCCTGAGACCGTTGGGGTGCCTGCTCCGGGGTCTCTTGCGCGACCAATGTGACTTTAGCAGCGTACGCATGACCCAAGCCAACATTCAGGCTTAGGGGTGCTCCGTTGGGCAGGTTTTAGGGAGTGTTCAGAGCAGTTCAGTTGACTGCGGCTCACCGTGCTTGGGTGGAACTCTGGGGATCGGTTGTCTACGCTGCAGCCTGAGTCACATATGCAAACATCCCAATGGTCATGAGTCTGGCTAGTGCAGTACGATTGTTAACGCTTATTGTACTCAGAGAGGGTGGTTTGTCCGTGAGCGGGACTATCGATTGCGACCTAGAACGTAAGTTGTAAACCGTTGTAGGCCACACGCTCGTGTCGAAACTTCTTGAACACAGACGAAAGGAGCAATCGAAGAGAGACTTCTCATAGACACCAAATGTCAAGGAAAGTCTCAGTTTCTTAGGCTTGATCCAGTAGCTTGATTCAATATGCTTCTAGGCCCGTGTTTGAGAGTTTGCTTAGTCTTCCTTCAGCTTCCCTTCTCCTTTTTGATCACAAGGTAGTCAAAGGCGCAAAGGGTGCATATTGCCTGAGGTACACGACGCACGTCCGAGTAAAGTGAGACACAAGAATAAAAACTAATAAAAATATATATACATAAATAAATAAATTAGTAATGTAAAAAATAAAACAAAATAACATATTAAAACAAACCAAATTATGTTAAAACATAACCAAGTGAGCTAGCATAGTAGTAGTAGCAGTGAACAAAACTAGCAATAATTTGTCTTATCTAACAAGAAGTAACAAAATAAAAGATGCACAACATAATATAAAGGGCTAATTAGCGTTTAGACCTTGGATTTTATATCAGCTTAGAATTTAAGCCATGACATGTCTAATTGGAAAGTTTAGACCCTAAATTTTTATTTTTGGTTTACATTTTTCCATAATACTCTTAACACGAGTACAGGGACAACAACCAACACATGTTGGAAATGAGGGTATAATAGAAAAAGGAAAATCAAAAATAAAAATTCAGGATCCAAAATTTTCAATTGGACATGTTAGGGCGTAAACTCCAAGCTGATATAAAATCTAGGGTCTAAACGATAATTAGCCCTAAAATAAAAGCAGAACCAATAGAACAATCATTCATCTTCATCAAACTCCAATAAGTCATCATCATCACCAATACTCCTATCACTATCATTTTCTGTCTGGTGAGTCTATAGAGACAAAATAAAGAACAAATACAAAAGACGTACCTAGGCCTCTACTTGTTGGCACCTTGCTGTGAGGTGCGCCTTTGACTACATTGGATGACCTGCAACAAGGCGAGCGGGGAGGGTGGGGAGGGGGGGAGGGTACTTGTCCGTTGACTCTCCGACGAGCAAATCAGTCCCCATAATATGAGAGAATAAAGAATTTGACAAAGTTTCGTCTAGAAAAAAAACGCTTACCATTCTCCATTTTTTTGAGATATTTATAGGTGGGTGTGAGCGAGCATGTGCTTGTTGTCAAAACTTCTCTATTTACAACTTTGTCACTGAATATTACATGTCTGCTAGTGGATATTTTGTTGTGCTTGGGGACAAAATGATTTTATTTACCATTCTACCGTTAACTTAGTCCATGGGCACTCGATTTTACTCTTTTGTCCTTTGCCTCTTCTGACCCATTTTGTGCAATTGGCTGCGCATTCTGGACTTCCTACGGGCTAAGCTCTCTTTGGTGACATATGCTCAGTTTTACTGGATTGTTATTGGGCTGAGCTATTTTTGGGTACTTGGACTTGGATGAAAACAAGAACCTGTTAGATTAAGGATAAGGTTCAGGTGTCTGTTCATCCAACTGATCAGAATCTGACCCATTTCTTTAGCTTCAGAAGTTTCGTATTTTACTCATAGATTAAAACCTATTTCTTATGTTCATAGATTCAACCCAAACCCGACTTCGTTTTTCTTACGCTAAGCTGGGGCTCAGAGAGAGAGAGAGAGGCATGAACCTGTCCTTTGAAAGGTTATAGAGGTGCAGCTGGGTTCTTGAGGGTGAGGAAGCAGTGACGTCATCCTGTCCAACACCCGTATCCATATCCATACTATGCAACATAGTTGATTAATTATTCTTCCTATTTAAAAAATTCCCGTATCACGTATCTGTGTTCGTATTTGTGCAACATAGCCAAATTTATATTTTGCACCTTTCTACCGAGTGATCCGGGCAGGAATCAGAATGTTTTCACTGAGGTACAGTTTGAACTCATCATACAAATCATAGTCTCATAATGTTAATAGGCTAACTCTGCAGAAGTGTAAATTTTTCACTCATCTGCATCTAACTGTATACTTATTCTTGGCTATTTTTTTTTTCTACTAAAAGGACGAAATCTATAGGATAGCTAAAATGGAGGCTAAGATATTTTGGTTTTTCTCGACAGGCAAACTCGGAAACTATACTTCATATGACCCTAATTTAACACCTTTAATAATTGTTGGATCAACAACCAGTTTTAATATCTTATGTTGTAATTAGTAATACACAATCTATTTAAATAGCTAAAGAGAGGGTGCCTCAGTGACATGAGGCTTCTTTTGATGCAAGATTGCATTGTCTTTACCTAGACAACATAACATAATGATGGTTGTTTTTAAAGGGCATTTTACGTCAACTACTCCTATATTGTATATTTATTATACTATCATTTTCTATTTTGAAATTAATTACATGTTTGATATTTTAAAGAAGTTATAACACTAAGTATTCTTATTTAAGAAAAAAAATACTAAGTATCCTTATTTTTAAAAAAAGTAAAAAACTAAATCAGAGGTTGGCCATGTAATTATTTTTAAAATAGTACACTAATAGTACCCATGAAACAGGGAGTTAATGTATGGTTTGTGATAAGGGCAATACTAAATTTACTCGGAAATAGCGAAAATGTTTAGCATTGATAATTACAAGTTTGTCACTCCCAAAATTTACTCAGGAATGTCCACTCTTGATTTTTTTTATAATCAGGACTGTCAATATGTTGAATTTTTAGGACTGTTAAATTTTTGACAGTCCTAATTATAAAAAAAATCAAGAATGGACAGTCCCGAGTAAATTTTAGGAATGACAAACTTATAATTATCAATGGTAAACATTTGGGCTGCCCCAGAATAAATTTAGCAATGGCACACTCAACAGGCTTAATGTATTTGTTTGTTTTTTAAAAGAGAGAGACTCTGTGACAGGCAATCGGGCCCTTCATCTTCTTCTTCTTCTTCTTCTTATTCTTCTCCGACTTTTTCACCAACCCACACCATCACCAACCCATACCCAAACCCAACATCAACACCACCACCAAAAAACCCTCCCCGGTTTTGCGGCTACTACTGCTGCCCCCCTACTGCGGCGGCTGCCACTGCCGGCGACCGCGGGGTCTGACCGGAGGTTCCTTATCCCTCTTCAGCTCTCATCAAAAACCCCAAATTCCTTCTCCTCTAAACCCTAAGGCAAGTCCTCCTCTTGAATCTCTATTTCAAATTCTAAAATTTTGATTTGGGTAAATTAGGTTTAAAGTTTACTATAGGTTTTGTCTCGATATAAATTGAAATTAAACTATCACATGAACATATGAATCGGATTTAATATGGACGCACGGACACGACAGTAGTACACCAAAATCGGAATAGCTCTGCTTATGTGCATTCTATGTGTTCTAGGAAAATAAAATAGAATAGGTCGTATTCGACATTCTCCCAAAACAAATTACCATCATATAGAAATTGAATAACAGATGTTCCTATGTGCAAAACCTGCAATCCGTTGAACATAGCCGAGTAACGTTCTCTAGAAGTAAATAAATATGAACTGAAGGCAGATATAGATTTGGGAAGATAAAGAAAGGCAACATAGGTTTGGGAAATCAACGAATAACAAAAACTAAGAAAAGAAACTCAGATTCATTTTTTGAATAAGGGATATTTTAGCAAATGCCTCCATTCAAAATACAAAAACTAGCATGTACCCCCACTAGTTTAAAAAAACTAGCAAATACCCCCATTGTTGGTAA
This sequence comes from Iris macrosiphon, assembly GCA_036927795.1. Classification (NCBI taxonomy): domain Eukaryota; kingdom Viridiplantae; phylum Streptophyta; class Magnoliopsida; order Asparagales; family Iridaceae; genus Iris; species Iris macrosiphon. The sequence continues at coordinate 121,913,721 of JAYESA010000012.1, read as the reverse complement.
AACAGCCGAAATTTTCATTAAAATGGTGGGGGTATATCCTAACTTTTTAACTATTCCGTACAAGAAATGAGGGCATTTGTTAGTATTTTTTAAAAAGTAGGGGTATATGGTAGTTTTTATACTTTCAGTGGGGGTATTTGCTAAAATATCCCTTTGAATAATCATGAAAAACAGATAGCAACAGTAGACAGCCTCACCATAGCTTGATGCAGAGAAACATACTAAAGTGAATATCGATCCTTATCATCATGATTTCATTTGTTGATAAATAAATAATAATAACAGTAGTAATAACAATATCCCAACTTATCCTAATAGCAATAGCAGAAGCAATTGGAACAGCAACAATGGTAGTAAGAAAAAGTGAGATTCACCTTGAAATCAAGATTCGGGATAATCCAAACTTTAAGCTTAGGCTTCAACATAATTTGATATACTAGAATGAATACTAAATCCACACTTACATTTAGATCCTATATCAAGGAGGATATACTTGGTTGTATGTTGAATTGAATTTTTCCAATTCGACTTTGATAATTTTCCTTAAGAATTAGTGGAAGGTTCGTTACACAAAGAGATTCGAAAGAAATCCAATATCTTAGTTGGATATGTTTTTAGGATGTTCTAAGTAAATGTATCATAACCTAGTGTTGTGTAGTATCAATTTCTAGATTTTCCTATTTCCATTGATAAGTATTAGAAATGACGACTATAGTAGAAATTAACATCTAAACTATATGAATGAACAATATCTTACGAATATTTTTTTTATAAGTATACATCTATATGTGTGAATGTATTGGTTTATTTCATATTCTGGTAATTGATTTGTCTCAACTTCTATGATTCTAGCTCTTTTGTCTTTGATTTGACACAACGGATACTGTAAGACAAATTCCAATAGCTAAGTATAATATATCACAATTGCCAAGGTAAGAAGAAAACTTTCTTAATTTAATATATCAACTTTTATTTTTTTGACCATATATAAACTGCGTGTGTTTCGGTGTTGTGTGTTCCACTGAAGGGGTTGACGTACCTAAGGGAATGTAACGAAGGGTTGCTTCGGATTTGAAATTATTAATTGTCAAAATTCTGGAGTCGAAATACAAAGCAGATTTTTAAGAATTTCGAAAGTTAACCAAATTTTCGAAATCCAAAAAAAAAAAAACTACTAAACCCTAAATTCTAGTTAACTTTATATATTTGATTAGCGAAACCCAAATCATGTTTTAAGTATTTTCTGCTTTGTGCCAGTTGAGAGAATTATTACCTGAATTTCTATTTTCATATCTCATATTACTTCGATATTTAAGATGAAATACATACTTGAATTTTGAAAATTTTGATATATACTAGAATCTTGGAATTTGAGACAAGATACATACTTGCATTCTGGAATTTAAAACAAGATACATACTTGCATTCTGGAGTTATAAACAAGATACATACTTGAATCTTGAAAATCGAGATAAGGTTTCCTTTTGGACATCAAATCCCATAATTCAATCTAAGGTAGTCAAAGGCGCAAGGCGAACTCGAGTCGCAAAGGGTCCAAATCGTCTGAGGCGCAATGCGCACTTAAGGTGCACGTCCGAGCGATGCGAGGCGCAAAAAATAAAAATAAAAATAAATAATATATATATATATATATATATATATATATATATATATATATATATATATATATTCACATCGATTTCTACACAAGGTTCAAAGTATCGGTATCGAAATCGGTATCGGACCATTCCTATGAGTATCGGGATCGGCGGTATCGGTAGTATCGGCGGTTTCGGATCGGAGTATCGGATTTTTTGGTATCGGAAAGCAAACAACTATTAGTAAATTATTAACATTTTAGAGAATATATTTTATACATTTATGCATAATTTAAAGTATTTTCAGTATTGTTTATTAGTATTTTTGATATTGAATGAAATAGTAGTCATCCTTGTCGATTGATTTATATGCGATAGATAAGTTTTCCTCTTTTATATGTTTTTACAACCTTACTATGCTTTTACATCCTTTCTAATTGGTCTTTTTAATTCAAATTTTTTCGTCGAATTGACTGGAAAAGAGACCTCTAATGTCGGTATCGGTCAGTATCGGGTATCGGTCGGTATCGGATCGGGACATGCCAAACTGTATCGGTATCGGCCGTATCGGATCGGTATCGGCCGATACTTTAAACTATGTTTCTACATTGATAAACATGTGTGCTTCAAATTCTCCCATGTCTAGGTTGCAATCATTTTGAATTGAGTGAGTGAGAGAGAAAACAGTAAAAGAAAAGTACAACAGTTCAAAAAATAGTCTAAACATGTTATTTTTTCACAAGATTTTTAAGGCGCGCCTTAGCTATTCCAAGGCGCTCGAAAAAGGCGCCCCTAGGTGCGTCTTAAAAATTGTGCCCCGCCTGGAGCGCTCTGAGGCGCTGCCCCTGTGCCTAGGAGCAAGGCGCGCCTTTGACTACACTGATTCAATCTATATAAAAATAAGGAGATTCCTTAGGGCACTACATAATATCACCGGTGCTGTCACAAATTTGTCAAAAATAGTTTATTTATAATACCATTTTAAAAATGTTAGGAGTCGTCACAACTATTGTTTGGAATGTCAAAATTTTGACAGTCCGAACCTAACAATAGTTGTGATGTCTCATAACATTTTTTAAAATGGTATTATAAATAAACTTTTTTTACAAATTTGTGACAACACCGTTCAATATTATGTAGTGCCCTTAGGAATCTCCTTATTTTTGTATAGATTGAATTATGGGGTTTGATGTCCAAAAGGAAACCTGATATTCCAAAATACTTGGGTTCAAACATAGCTAGAGGCATTACTTATTGAAAAGCAGCAGGAATACCAAAGCAGCCTTAAACCCTACCTACTTTTGTGCTCTCGCTCTCTCACACACACCGGAACAGAAACACCCACACCCACCGCCCGTGCAAACCTCTCACTGGCATCCTCCCTCTAGTAATTCCTTCTTTCTCTCTCACACACACATTTATATTCATCAAACCATATAATCATGAAGTAAATTCATATTGTTATTTCACAAATTTTTCAAAATTCTATAAATATCATATTCCTGAAAATCCTAGAAATTAAAATCAAATTCCATTCTTATCACAATCTCCTCCAAAATTTTAAGTTAATAACTAAATACTCAAAAATTTTAATATCCAATCCTCTAATTGAAATCTAATTAATGCATATTTATAAAATTTAAAATTTTTATTCCAAAAATTTGAATTCAAACACAAATCCATTAATCGATATGTTCTTCGGAAGAAGCGGAGTGCACATTTAATGGATTGCATGATTCGACTTTTTCATCGAAGAGAATTTCGTGCATCACTCCTACAATAGTCGAATAAAACTAAATAATTTGGTGACAATCGAATGCTTCAAAAATTTATTAATCGTATGTTATCGAAGACATACCGAATTTAACAAAAAATATTCGTTGGAGAATCGCCAAATCAGAAATTTTTTTTACTTGGGACTACAACAATCAAATTCCAAAGTTAGGTTTAGATTTTAGGACTTGAGCGAATGATGAATTATTCATTTGAAGGTGAAAAAAGAAAGAAGAGATAGTTTTACTTATATAGGTTAATATGGACAGCTCTAAACAAAATTTAGGAGTGACAAACTTGTAATTTTTAGGAATTAAAAAATGGACAGCACTGATTGTTTTGCCCTGAGTGTTCTTTGTAGTGCCTTTGTCACACGGCAAAAAAAAAGTCCGCAAAAGAAGTAAATGAGCGGGACGAAGCGGCCTCAACCGGACCCGGTGGCGGTGCTTCGCGGCCACCGCGCCTCCGTCATGGACGCCTGCTTTCACCCCTCCCGACCCTTACTCTTCACTGGGTAGGTGGCTTCTTCTTCTAAAAATTTAGGTTTTTTTTTAATGTTTGTTGAAAAAAGTTTTTCTTTGTGTAGAGCGGCGGATGGGGAGCTTCGAATTTGGGACACGGTGCAGCATAGAACACTGTCTTCCACCTGGTATTATTATTTATATTATTATTATTATTATTATTCGTCCTTTTGTAAATCTCTATTTTCTTTCTTTCTTTTGTCTTTTGATGGTATTTGTGTTGGAATTAGGGCTCATGGTGGAGCTTCTGGTGTTTACTCTGTCGCTACAACTTCTTCCATGGGCAACAGAATCATTAGGTGATTGATTCTTTCACTTAAACTACTACTAGCGTCTGAATTGGTCGAAAAAGAAGAGATTTTTGCATTGTTGGCTAATGGGTGGCAACACAATATTAGCATCCTAATTTGAAAACAACCCACGTATACAAGTTACAATAGAGCACACATTACAATAGAACGTGAAAAAACAAATAGAATGGTGCAAAGAGGGGCGAGAAATTGCCACTTAGTGTTAGTTTTGGAAAGAAATGAGTGTATCCATGGGAACTTGGAGGTGACGCCAATTTAGGATAAGATGAGAGAAAAATCGTCTTAGGTGTTTGGACGTGTGATTTGGACCAATAGATGCCCTGGTAAGGTGGAGGACTAGGGTATTAATAAGTACCCAATCAATAGTGACTTAGTATCAATAATGGCTTAGTAGCAGTGGTAACTTAGTATCAAAGAAGAACAAAGCAGCAGAGGAGGAGAAGGCCAAAGTAGTTAAAGGTAGATGCTTAGCCTGCATAACCAACTTTGTCCAGCTCAGAATCTTGTTCAGCTCAGTATCCAGCTCATTGCTCTCAGCTGCCAAACAACCGACCAAGAAGAGTATAAGTATAAAGAAAGGAGCAAGATTAGAAGAGAGGGGGTGAGGATTTGTACTTAGTTTTTTTTTTTCTTTTATTGCAATTTCTTCAACGTAGTTGTAACTTTCTTCTTCCTTAGCAATAAAACCCTAATTTCCATCGCCATTGATTGTGTTCTTCCCTAATTCTTCCAATTACTATGTTACGACAGAGTTAGGTCATCACCTATTTCCAGTCAATTTGAAAAAGGACCCAACAATTGGTATTTAGAGCCAATCGTCGGTTCTTGAAACCGGTCAAGAAAGGAGCCGGAGCTTACGACGGGGATTACTGGAGGAATCGCCATAGCGCCACCAAGGAGGAGCGTATGAATTCATAGGAATGCCAAACCCTATGTTTCCTTTGGAACAAAATCTAGTTCCATGGTCCAATTTGAGCACAAACCCTGGTCCAATTCCCCAATTTGAGCAGAGAACCCATGACAATCAAGAACATGTCAAGGGTTTAATAACAACCCCATCCTTGTTCAAAACCCATGGCAGGAAACACTAGATCCTGTTCAAAACCTGCTACCCCATTCTTCACATCAGCACAGGGATATGTTGGAAACCAATTTGGTATGCCCACATGAAACCCTAATGGAGTTCCAAACCCTGTGTATCTTGGACTGAACTCTCAAGGAATGACCACCCTTATGTATCCAAGAATTAGTTCCCAGGGGATAAAGTCCTCACTTGTATGTTCAGACACCACTAGAGTATCCGCAACAGATATCTCAGGAGTTTCCCAGATGGGAGTATCAGCACATCAATAGACAAGTTATGAGACAAGTTATGCTTCTGGTTGGGATCAATCTTCAAATACATCAACCCAACAAAGCACCCCCAGCAACTGGTTATGATTACTACAGCCAGCAACAGCAGCAAAGCCTTGTCAAATCATCTGCACCTGCGGACAACAACTGTTATAATGGTCAGCAACCTGTTTATAGCTCACAAGGATCATATAGTGATGCTTCTTACTCCCAGATTGCTACTGGGCAGGACCCTTATTCTGGCGGCTATAATAACCAACCCTCTCAAACTGGAGCCTCTCAGCCAACATCATACTCTCAGGCTGGATATGATCGAGGATATGGTACTGACATGGTTATGGTCGAAGTGTGGCCAACCCAGCTCAAGATGGATCTGTACAGATGGGTGTTCCAGCACACACAACACCAATGACTGTACCTATGGGCATGTCTACTAATTCAAACCCAGCACAGTTTGTACCAGCTGCTCATTTCCCTGTCCAGGCACCACAAGTATCTCCGCCATAGGACTTCCCACAAATGGGAGTATCAACACATGGGTTATCGGCAAATGGGTATTTCAGCATACACTAACCCAATCACAGCACCCATGGGTAAGCAAAACCACCCCAGATCTTAGAAAAATGAAGAGATCAATGCTACTTCATCAGTGTCAAAGCTGAAAGGCATGATGCTGCACCAGAGATCCCTAATCAACATTTAGCTCTTGCTCTGCCCCACCAAATTTCTGCAACACTACCTCCCCCCACAAGAGTTCCTTACCATAACCAGATGTCCATGCAACCACAACAGCAGCCAGCGCCTCCTTCACTTAGCATGCCGCAAGGCCACTACATGTTAAACCAAACACCGCCATACTATCCCCAACAAAGCCAAACTTTGCAATCTGCACAACATTACATGCAAGCAAAGATCAATCAATATGTTGAGTCATCACAAGGGAAATTAACAAAGTTGATGGTAACCATATGGGATCTAGGAGGCACACTTGTATTTTACAACAGTTCAATATTGACCAGAATAATGGCAACAAGTGGACTTGCTATTCTGACAGTTGCTAAAGTAGGTGCACTTTTTACATACAAACTTGGCTGGTAGTATCTCAAATGTCAGATGGATCCTGGTCAGTGAGAAGTTCAACCTGCAGTGAGGAGATGAGTATATGGCTCAGTTCCAGACTGCAGAGCATCAGAGCACTTGTTGCAGATCCTCAGTCTGCTCTCCTATTGCTCACTGTTCATCACCTTCTCATCCTCAGAGCTTGCAGTATCAGTAGGAAGCCCAAACTGAATGCTCAAGTAAATTCAAGCATTAGAGAAGACATCATAGCCCTGGTGCTTAACTCAAGAATTGACCTCCTCCAGTCAGTTGAGTCTGTTAGAGGTGGTTAGGCCTATGTAGTTATAAATAGGTCGTCTATGTAAAGGTAGGATAGTTGAGATAGTCATTTTTCTTCCAATTGCTCAATGGGTACACTATGATTTGTCAAGAGATTTTCCTACCTTGACCTTGAGACAAGGTCAATTTAAGGGGAAGGCATTGATATGTACCCAATCAGTAGTGACTTAGTATCAGCACTTAGTATCAGTAATGGCTTAGTAGCAGTGGTGACTTAGTATCAGAGGAGACCAAAGCAGCAGGGGAGGAGAAGGCCAAAGTAATTAAAGGCAGATGCTTAGTCAGCATAACCAACTTTGTCCAGCTCAGCACCCTGTCTAGCTCATTGCTCCCAGCTGCCAAACAACCGACCAAGGAGAGTAACAGTATAAATAGAGGAGCAGGGGTAGAAGAGAGGGGATGAGGATTTGTACTTAGCTTGTTTTTTCCTTTTACTGCAATTTCTTGAATGTTGTTGTAACTATCTTCTTCCTTAGTAATTAAACCCTAATTTCCATCGCCATTGATTGTGTTCTTCCCCAATTCTTCCAATTACTATGTCCGAAACAGTTAGGTCATCACGTATTTCTAGTCAATTTGGGAAAGGACCTAACAAGTATGCCCAAAGAAACATGGATTGAAGTTGTAGAGAAGGATATGATTTATGTTAGTGTTAGAAAGTACGTGATCACAAAGCTGAAAGGAAGAAAAAACTATAAAGGCTTTGTTGTTGTATTTTGTATTCATTGTTAACCTTTGAATTTTGGGAGTTTGTAGTTCAGATGGGGTTCATATTGTAAGTGTATTTTGTAAAAAAATACTGTGAAATCCCATCCAATTGTGAGATATTTAATAATGAATATGTTCTGCATTTGACTTTAAGCAATTTTTTCTTCCTCTTCAGCAATTGTGCTAAATTTCAATCAAGTGCTAGAGACATAACTTTGTATTAGTTAAAATAAAGAGAGGGCGTCACTTGACCCAACAGTATGGCACTAGTTTGAGTTAAAATGGGGGTGAGTGCATCGTGGCACTAGGACACCCTTTTTATTAGTTAAAATAAAAATCATGTGAGAGTTATAGGATAAAATTTGAAAGTTTCTAGTAGAGGAAAGTATTTTAAGTCAGAACTTACCAAATATGCAGTGTTATTAAAGGCCCACCTTCCTGCCTTAGGCGCCCACCTGGACATTTAGGATGCTGTGACGTCTCAATGCTCGAGGCAACCACCTCAACTTGCCTTGACTTAATTGCTAGGTTACAAAGACATGGATACAGATTCACATACAAGCATGATACAGATTTGGGATACAACATCTTTTAATTTTTTTGGGATAGGGGTACGACAATGTTATGGTTATATATACACATGAAAACATATTTCTATATTTATTTTGTTTATTAGATCTTAATAATATTTATATCTAAGCATATTTTGGGTGCTAACCATTTTCAAAATATTCTAGAAAGTTATGTTGTATTGGGCGCTAGGCGAGGCGACATGCCACCCGCCTCTCCTAGGCGTCCATCCAGGATACATTTCTCTTGAATAAAAAATTATGCAATTATGCATACAACGAATGTGTAGTATAACTAATAATTAATAAGCATAAAAAGTAATATAAGAAGCAACAAATATGAAATAACCAATATTCAACATCAAGTAAGGATAGTAAGCATAATTGGGAGATCCTAGGCGGACGTTTTCCCCCCTGGGCGACCATAGGCGGGCGCTTTCCCCCCGGACGACCATAGGCGGGCGCCTAGTTGAGCAAAACCTCACCCAGGGCCAGGTCGAGACGTCACCTGTGACAATAATAACAAATATAGCTAGAAAGGATTCAATGCAAAGAGATGTTACTTTCTCATATATCAATCATGTTTGACATAATAACAAATATGTCAAAGTTACTTTCAACTCTGTTTGGCTCGTTTTGGAGCGTAGACATGGGTGAGCCATACCCGACAAGAGGGTCAAAGAAGTATTGTATCCAATATGTGTCATATACAACCCCATGGAGGAATATTCTTGCAACATAGCTTAATTGTTACCTGGCCCATGCCATTATATTTATTTTTAATTTGGAACTTGGGCTAGCCCACTAACTTAAGTTAAATATAATTCATAATTTAAAGTTGGATCTTAAAGTAGTAAGCAAGAAAAACGTTTCCCCTTTTATGTATCGATTCTATTCCCTTGTGTCTGGCCTAACCAATGGAATATCATCTCCATCTCCGATTTTGACGTCGACATCAACATGTAAGTCTCTCTTTCTCTTTCTCTTTCTCACTCTCATATCTTTATATCTCGTATACTCTCACTAATACTTTTCTTCTTCTTCTTTATGTCAAGTTAGTGCTACTCTTAACAGTTGTTTCTGTAGGAAAGAATAATAGGACGACTTTCATTGATAGAAGAGATTACATATATATAGGAGAGGACTAGCCTTTTCATTATTCTTTACCCAATGTGGGACTAAATGACTAATACTTAACACCCTCTCTCAAGTTGGAGCATAGATGTCAATCATGTCCCCACCTTGTTACAAAGAAACTGAATACGAGTGACTAAAAGAGATTTCGTAAATATATCAGCTATCTGATCACCGGTTTTCACGTGGTGAAATGTTATCACCCATTTTGATATTCATCACGGACGAAGTAGATATCGATCTCAATGTGTTTCGTCCTTTCATGGAATACGAGATCAGTAGCAATATGAATAGATGACTGGTTATTACACCACATATCTATCGCTTCAGATCATGCTTATTCTTCCAGCTACTTTAGAAGATGCTACAGATATAACACATCTGCTGTGTCATGAGCAATAGCTCGGTATTCTGCTTCTGAATTTGATTGTGAGACACTCCGCTTCTTGCTCTTCCACGATACTAAGTTTCCGCCAATAAATACCAAATAGCCAGATGTGGACCATTTATCTGTAAGCCTTACATCCCAGTTAGAATATGTAAATCACTCAAAATGAGTATGCCCCTGATTCTCTATTCGATTTTTTTTCAGATTCTGTGCTAAGATAATGTAAGATCCTGAGAACTGCTTGCTAATGCGAAACTCGTGGAGAATACATAAATTTACCTGCGACACAACAAAGGAAATGTCTGGACGAGTCATGACTGCTAAGTAGTTTCGTTTTCCAACTAGCCGACGATACTGATCAGAATTGGTTTTCAGTATCCCCTTATCGGGGAGTAACTTTACCCCTTGATCCATGGGTGGGATTGCTTCCTTAGTTTGCATCATTCTTGCTTCAGTGAGGATGTCAAGCACATATTTTCGCTGAGACATTACGATGTCGTGCTTTCCCCTTGTGACTTCAATGCCCAAGAAATATATCAACGTTTCTATATCTTTGGTTTGAAATTATTCATCCAAAAACTTTTTCAGCTCTGCAATATTCTGATTGTCGTCTTCCGTAATCACAATATCATCAACATAGACACCAAGTAGTATCAGTCCGGCTGATGTATGTCGGTAAAATGTCGAATGATATTTCTTTGATTGACACATGCCAAACTGGATGACGACATGCGTAAATCGACCAAATCAAACACGAGGTGATTATTTGAGACCGTAGAGGAACTTTTGTAAATGACATATCTTACCCTTCCTTGCAACGAACCCAGGAGGTTGAACCACATACACTTCCTCTTCAAGGTCCCCATAGAGAAATGCATTCTTCACATCCAATTGAAGTAAGGGCCAGTCATAATGGACGGCTAAGGACAAGAGCACGCGCACATAGATCATCCTGGCAACTGGAGAGAATGTCTCAATATAATTCTCACCGTAAGTTTAAGAATACCCTTTTGCCACAAGACGAGCTTTCAGACAATCAAGAGTGCCATCAAGTTTCACCTTGATTGTGAATACACATTTGCAATATACCTCCTTTTTACCGGTAGGCAAATCCACCAAGTCCCATGTATGGTTTTTCCGAAGTGCTCACATCTCCTCTTCCATAGCGGCGCACCAACCAGGATGTTTGAGTCCCTCCTCTGCAGAATTGGGGATCTAAATCTCATCAATAGTAGCCACCAAGGACAGAGTGTGACTCGTGAGCCCTTTGTAGTTGTCAACATACAAATGATGGTCGCGACATGTACACGGAGGCGAGCTGGTATATCAAGCGTTGGTGAATTAGTAGAGCTGGAGGACACTGATGACATTGCTGGCTTTACCGCTGTGAGCACCACTGGTGATGCCGGTTGTGACTGAGCTGAAGTTTGCGGACCATTAGATAGTAAGGCTGGCTCGGTAGGAGAGGGCACCCTTACAGGTGGCTGTTGTGTCTGAACTGGATACACTAGGAACTTCTCATCTGGGTAAGCTTTTGGACGTCTGTAGTTGAAGGAGGGTGGTGGAAACTCGGTTTCAACAAAAGTAACATCCTTAGACATAATATACCTTTTTAATGTGTGGGAAAAACAATACCATTTTTGATCCTTAGGGTACCCAAGGAAAATATACTTGATGCCTTTGGGTCTAATTTAGAAAGGGTAGATCAAGTATTCCGAACATAACAGAAGCACCAAAAAATTTTGAGAGGTAGAGAAAATGACATTCGATTGGGATATATCCGAGAAAACGGAGTGGCTCCATTGAAGACACGAGAGTACCTACAATTAATCAGATAGCAAGCCGTAAGTACAATATCCGACCAAATTTTTTGGGTGTACTTGCATGAAACATAAGTGCTCAAGTTGTTTCTAATAGATGATGATTTTTACGTTCTGCCACATCATTTTGTTGTGGTGTATAAGGACATAAAATTTGGTGGATAATCCTATGTTTAGCAAGATGAGAAGAGGACACCTAAGACACATACAACCATTGTTGCTTCGAAGACACTTAATGGAAATTCCTAATTGAGTTTTTATTTCGAAACGGTTCTTCATTAGGTAGACATAGGTGACTCGTGAGTAATTATCAACAAAAGACAAGTATTTGAACCTCATCACCGATTCAACAAGACATGGACCCTATATATCAGAGGATCAATTCGAACGGAGCTGAAACAGATTTATCCAAATTCACTGGTTAAGATGCACGATGATGTTTAGCTAGACTACACGACTTATAGTTAGGAGAAACCGACAATGCAACTCAAACGGATCACGGGACACCCGCACAGGCAACAGATGAATTCAAGTCTACCAGATATAAGCTTCCAGCCACACATGCCCCATACAAATAGTTTTCTCCATCTCCAGATACTGAAAAACACAAGTATCAGAAAAAAATGTCACCGAGCAGCTATGTTGTATTGGGAGCTAGGTGACAGCCTACCCGCCTCTCCTAAGCGCGCCTAGGCGCTCGCCCAGGCCACATAAGATATTTTGCAGAAAAAAATCTACAGTTATGTACAGAGTGTAAACAGTGCAATTATAATGTTATATGTAAGTTATTAAGAAGCAACAACAGCTATATAAAAGAACAATTGATAACTAATATACACAAGTAACGAGAACAGTTGATAACTAAAGCAATATGCAATATAATAAGCATTAACCAAATAACCAATAAGCAATATAATAAGTCTAAAGTAAGCATTAACCAATATAATAAGCATTAACCAATATTCAACAACCGCCTATGCGGGCCTATGTATTCCCCGGGTCGCTTCTAGGCGCCCGCCTGGGCGCCTGTCGCCTGACACGGGGTTTTCTTCTCCAGGTCGAGGCGGGATTCTCCCAACATGCTCGCCTAGGCCGCCTAGGCGTGCCTTGGCGTCGCTTATGACAACATAGCCGAGCAGTGTAAATCATGAGTTATTCGACTAATGGATAATAGTCTGAATGAGTTTTCAAGTGTATGTAACACTGAAGTGAGTGTCAGGGTGGAAGAAAGACTAGTACTTCCTCTTCTACGAACTTTCAAAGAACTGCTATTTGCAACAGTAATATCTGTCACACAATCCACAGATAAATAATTATGCAGCATATCTGCATCGCCTGTCATGTGATTAGACGCATCTGAATCAATCATCCATTGTTTTAATCTTACTACATACGTCGCTGAGTATCCGATTGTGGATCCAGATGTAGAAGCTTTACCATGACGCTGAGCTTGGAATTCAGCAAATTCTGCATGTCTCTGTAGTCATATGCACAGATTGTCTTTCATCATCATGAGCATTCGATGCAATATTAGCAATAGGAGCTTTGGGACATTGCCATTGAAAATGGCCAAGCTGACCACAGTTGAAGCATGTCCGCGGTCGTCTTCCATTACGTCCGTCATTGCCTCTTCTACCATTACGACCAGCATTATGGCCACCACGTCGACCACCACGGCCTCCACGGAATCCACCACTAGCAGCATCCAAGGCAGATCGATCAGCAGGTGCATCACTCGTATCATTGCCGACTACTTTCGCTGTCCGCAGAACACGAAAGTGGGCTTCCATCAGCGATGAAACCCCGGCCACAGCAATAATCTGAGACCGTGCAGAGTCTACATCGGATCGAAGTGAGACAAGATATGCCATGACATGGAGCTGCTAATGTTGAGTCCTTGCCTCATTGACATTCGTCGTTAGGGGTAACACACGATCCACCTCAGCAGTTAGGGCCTTAAAAGCACGTAAGTGATCCTTATGTGACTTGTCTCCCTGATCAGTCTGGTAGACGCCAACAATTGAGTCATAGATGCAAGATAAATTGCATTTTTCATCAAATGCAGTCGCTAGGACCTCCCACAACTCTTTCACTGAATCCGTGTTTTGAATTATGTCCTCAACTGATGGTTCCATCGAGTTTATTAACTGTGTAAACAGTCTACTGTCGTCCATCTCCCACTGTTCGTATGTGGGATCATCCACTGCTGGGGGTTGTCAGTCAGGTGCTTGAACAATTGCATTTTTTGAAGCGTCTTCTCAATCTTCTTACGCCATGTTGAGTAACCATTCAGACCCTCCAGTCGTCTATCGACAAGTCGAATTGATAAAATCGTCGTACCAGTGCCCGGTGTCCCTTCCACTACATTTTGACACTGACGTTGTCAGCACTGCTACTCGCCTCAGTGTTGGTCATCTATCAAATTCTTGATTCGACTATCGATGATCATCCCGACCCGATATTTACATCAATCTCGCTAATGCGCAATCAACGTTGTTAGACCTGGCTCATGCAATGTTGGCAGAGATTCGAATGTGGATCACACAAGTCAGGAAAGAGATTCATGCAACCCAGGTTGCTCTTTGTTAGATCCTGATGTGGATACCGGATCAGGAACAGAGATTTACACAAACAAACAAGTTTGTTCTCTGTTAACTCCTGAAGTCGTTGTCGAGGTTCAAAGGTTCATACAAACTATCATACTTTACCCTCTGAAGAATTCAACTCCGACGATTTTTTTTCCAGATTTGCCTTTCTGTTTTCCTCCATATCTGACCTCTTTTTTTGGCGGCTAGGGTTAGGATTTTGGGAAGGGGATGGTGGCTAGATTAGGGTTAGGGTTTGTGGAGGTAAGGAGATTCATTGGTGGAGGTGGGGGCTAGATTAAGGTTAGGGTTTGTGGAGGTGAGGAGATTCATTGGTGGAGGTAGGGACTAGATTAGGGTTAGGGTGGGGGGTCGCCGACAGGGAGGGGGGGGGGTGCTGACCGGGGGGGGGGGGGGGGGGGTCGCCGACAGGGAGGGGTGGGTGCTGACCGGGGGGGGGGGGGTTGTTTTTAAAGAAGCTAGGGTTGGAGAGCTAGAGATATGGCTCTGATACCATGTAGGAAATAATAATATGATGACTTTCATTGATAGAAGAGATTACATATATATAGGAGAAGACTAGCCTCTTCATTATTCTCTACCCGATGTGGGACTAAATGGCGAATACTTAACCGTTTCTTTCTTGAAAATCATTGATGTTGAATTCTTAAACTGGTATGCAATATGTACAACAAATTTCACATGCAATGCATATAGTTTGTAAAATCATACTTTAGTCATACCAGTTAAGAGAAACCACAAGTCCATAATACAAAGTCTCAATCATAAAAGCTTGCCTCAACTAACCTACTGCACATGCCTAATTTTAGACTTGAGGCCCCCTTCTATGACTTTTGGTCCTCGACACTCGCACTGCCATAATAAGCTTGCAAATATGGAGTTAGCATATTCTTATTTCTGTTCTACCCTTACAGTTGAAGAAATTTAATGTATGGGTGAGATGGTTATGACAGTTTCCTTTTCCTCTTGTTTTCTTTTTTTTCACATAGTCAGGGTAGAGATGGGACTTGTAAATGCTGGGAGATTCAGGAAGGTGGCCTGTCTAGGTACATACATTTATTTTGACTTCTCAGTTGTATTTGTAGTGATAGGATGTTTTTCTTTTGTCCGTGAAGTTCGTGACATGGATTTGCTGGTCATTGAGCTGATCAATATTTCATATCATCCATTTTTTTCTGGCAGGAAGCCCATAGCTACATTTAGGACTAAAGCTTATCATTTTTGCAAGCTTTCGCTGGTAAATTCTCCGGCAAGTAAAGAACGAGTTCCGTTAGCCTCATCTGATGAAATAGGGTGTAGTCGCAACCAAGCTACTACTGAAGTTGAAGAATCTAACAACCATGTCTCTTTACAACAAACACTCTCTCTAGAACAAACTGAAGGTTTGTCAGCTTTCCAATTTAATTGCTATACATCTTTTTGTAGAACAAGATATGATGCCATGCAAAAGCAATTGACATGACAAAAAAAAATGCAAAAATCAAGATATGTACATCAATCCTGGACATATGGTTTTGTCAACAACCAATGAACCTGATCTACTAGTGAAGTTGAAGAATCTAACAACCTGTCCCTTTCCTAACTCATTCCAAGTCCTGGACATATGATTGGCTATGCATATATCTACTAGGATCATTTTTAGTATCTTTGCATATGTTATGCTTTATGATAGGCCAATCAAAATGATATCTTGTTAAACTTCCACCTAGCTTTATGAAAAGTTTTTTTTACTAATGCAAGCTACATATTACTGCAAAACTGATATCTTGTGTTTGTTACAAGTACCTGAAAAATATACCAGATCTCTTTACTTCTCTTTTTTATTTTCTCTGTTTTATCAGACTATTTGAGTAATGATGGAAAAGAATTAATGGCTCTTGCTGGGGAAGAATCGTCTCAGGTGATTAGATAGTCTTTTTTCTTCTTCTAGATAATGCATGTTTACTTTGTGAATAAAAGTAGATGTTTGCAACCTTATAGACAAAACTATTGTTATGCTAAATAGATACAATTTGCATTTTTAACTATGATTTGTGATTCAGGTACCTTTTTTTATTAACCTAATTATCTGCAGGTTGAACTATGGGATCTCTCAACTGCAAAGAGATTAATATGCCTTCCGCAAAGTTCCATCACAACTTCCATAGGAAACTCTATAAAACGAAGAGGTATGAATCTGATTTTGATGCTAGCTATAATGTTGGACTACTATTGTGGTAACATCAAAAACAGTATTCAGTTATTGCTATTTCAAATTGACAACCGTTCAAGGTTTAAAAGATTGAATGATATGGATACATATAAGCCACATATCTGATAGTGTTTGAGACCTAAAATTTAGAAAAAATAGTACAGGACATAAAACTAATGTCTGAATCAGGCCAAAACTTGGACCAAAACTTCCTGAAAATAATAAAAAAATTGTGCTGGTTTCTATGTGTGGTAAACAGTTCAGTCAATTTTGGGTATGCATCGAACAAAAACTGGCTCGGTCTTGCTGAGAGAGAGATTAAAATTTGGCTGGGAGCTGAAAATTTTCGACACTGGCTAACATCTAGCTGAAACCTGTCAAAAGTTCTCAGGTTTAAAATTATATTTCATGCTAAAAAAAAACTTTAAACAAATGTAGGGAATTTCCTATTAAATTATGATATTTTCATGATACAATTTACTACAAATTGACAACTGTAAATATCCTGTTGGTAAGGCTGTGGACATGGGGTGGGGAGGGTGGGGTTCGAGTCCTCCTGGGGGAGGTCATCAACCCAGCCTTTGGGTGGGTGGGGGTGGGGGTGGTGGGGGTGGGGGGGTGTTCGGGGGTAGGAAAAAAACAACAACAACTGTAAATATCAAGTTTTAAAAGATTGAATGATATGGATACATATTGGCCATGTCTTGTAGTGTTTGAGCAGACATGACCTAAAGTTTCAGAAAAAATAGTACAGGGCAAAAAACAAATGCCTGAATCAGGCCAAAACTTGACCAAAACTTCCTGAAATAACAAAAAAATTGTTCTGTATTCTGTGTGTGGTAAACAGTTCAGTCAATTTTGGGTATGCATCGAACAAAAAGTGGCTTGGTCTTGCTGAGAGATAGGTTAAAATTTGACTGGTAGCTGAAATTTTTTGACACTGGGTAACATCTGGCAGAAACCTGTCAAATCTTTTCAGGTTTAAAGTTATATTTCATGCTCATAAAAGCTTTAAGCCAATGTAGAGTTGCCTATTAAATTGTGGTATTTTCATGATACAATTTACTAGTGGTGCAACTGCTCACTAAAAGCACCATATAACTATATAGTGGGATTTAAAAAATATGTTTAAACTTCATTATTACATATATATATATATATATATATATATATATATCACATATTTCATGAAATTATGGGATTTTTAAACTCTTTTACTCTAGTAGTTCGATTTGAAACATCAAAATTGTCGATACTGGTTCTCATGGTACACACACATACACACACACACGATCTTTTCTCTTGGAAGTTGGAACTCAGCGGTGTGATCTCGTCTACTGGTAAATAGTAATGGTGGATGTTGTGGAGGGGTTTACTGGTATGGTAAATAGTAATGGTGGATGATGTGGAGGGGTTTAGTGGTATCCTCTTTGATGCTTCTTGAGAAAGCATTCTCTTGTATTTTATACCGACTAACAATAAGCATATGTGAGCAGAAACTGGTGGGTCATTGGTCTAAAATTTTCTCGCCATGTTTATTTATTATAAGGATTATTATAAGTGTGTTATGTGAAAGCTTTCTCTTTCATATTGAACACACTACATATTGAAATACTACAATTAAGTTCTTAATCTTATCTAGTTAATTTATTTCAGTTAACTTTTTAATTCCAATTAGCTATGTTTAGCATTTGTAGAAAATACATTAATTTTTTGAATTTGACCAATGAAAACAAAATTTTGATGTTTGATGGGGGACTTAGAAGAAGCTATGTTCTTGGAAAGCATTGACCAAGCGGAATCAACCAATATTGTTACAGCGCAAGGCGCATAATGAGTCGCAATGTATACATAATGCTCGAGTGCAAGGCGCAAGGTGCGGCGCATGTCTCATGAAGTGAGGCACACAGTTTTTTTATTTATTTTAAAGCTCTAAAAATACAATAAAAGTGATTGCAATATCCTAATCAATCATTTATTGTATATATAGTTTAGAAAATTTGTAAAATTAAAAAATCTCACCACAGGAGCTGCTGGAGTCGACATTGGCAGGCAATTTGTAAATGAAGATTAATGCTAACCTAACGATGAATTGTTTGATATGGTAAGAGAGGGAAAAAAGTATAAAATAACTTGTAAGAAATAAGTTGCAAAATAAAAGAGCCCAGTTGCAGAAAATAACTAGATTTTGGTCGAAAAATTCTGTCGATGAGAAAAATTATCGGCAAAGACTAAATGGAAGTTATAAAAAAAGAGGACCACGAAAACGAAAAAATTGAAACTTGCAAATTAAAAAAATAACTTGAAGCATTTGACTCGCAAAATGTTGTTGGCAATTGAGAGATGAGGGTCCGCAACGATTATTAGAGAATTAAAAGATGGTCAAGAGATAAAAGAGGGTAAATATAGAATTATGAAAGTAGAAAGTTATAACGTGTCAAGGGGGTAGTAGGTTAGAAGTTCATGATTGAGCAAAAACAAAGTAAAACCTAAAGTTCATGTTAGGTTTCATGAGGCGGCGCCTCAATGTGCCTTGCACCATGGCACGACTGAGCGCCTCGCTTCATAGCAAGGCGCCTTAGTGCCCCAAGCTGCATATCGTGCCAATGGTGCGTGCCTCGATACGCTACTGGAATCAACCAATCTAGTGGATAGGATAATTGGGAGTTTATGTTTAATCGATTAAGCAGTAAGCAGTTGTAGACTGAGCACATTTGTTGCTTAATATCATGTTGGGAAGCATATTTTGGAAATGATAATGTCAAAGAATCATGTTTATACATATCCTTGGACGAAGTTGCAGATCTAAGCGTTCATTAACTTGAAAGAAAGAGATGAAAATATATAGAATGAACTTTTTTTGTATTGACTCTACTCTAACACAGGTTTACACGGGTTCTCCTTATAGGAGAGAATACGAGCACAAAATCAGAAAACTGATTACAATAGCTAGCTGGCGTAACTAATTTCTAGTTTATAGCATTGACTGATATTCTATTTACATGTTATATTCACAGCTAACAAATCTCCTTAAATTCAGTAATATAACCACAAAATCTTTCCTTTTCAAGAAAGCCTTTTCAGCTTTTTTGCAAATCAAATACTTTATCTAGTCTGTATGTTTACTTTAAGTACCTTCCTTTGATTATTTGTTAGTCACATCAGCATGATAAACATGTAAGCATATGGATCCATGTAAAGGTAATTTTACCCCTAAAATAAAATAGAGCATGCAATCAAACATGACCATCTTAAGACCATTTTACCTTGGTTCCATGTAAAAGACCCTGAAGTCATAAGCTTATAAATTCACCTAAACCCAATTATGACCAAATTCTGTGATTCTAAATAGCTCCTTTTTCTTTCTAATAGCAAATGAGGCATTGTGACTAGTCCCAATGTTTAGGATGATTCGGTATTTGAGTCCGAGTTGTTCTTGGTTTGAACTACTTTGAAGGAAGCCTTGTTCGAGTTCGGAGTTGAAATTCCAGTTTTTTGTTGTATATAGAAGAACTTCAAATTCTTCCGGCCAATTTCTTAGAAATTAATTTTAGACCTGCATACTTTAGGTCTCTAGTAAAATTATATGATGGAGTTAATAAACTTCGTAAATTGTTCAGTTAGAGATGGATGAGGAAATGAAGGTATGTTTTCCTTTTCCAAGCAAGAAATTGTCTCAAATTTTTTTTATTAGACGTCTTTTTATCATATCCAGGAGGAGATTCCATGGTATGATGTTACTAATGATATCGTCTTGGTTGATAAGAGTAGAGAAGGGTTAGATGCTAAAATAGAAGTATGGAGAGAGACTTTGGAATAAATAAAAATTATGATTAGTAGAACTAAAACATGATATATGAATAGTAATTTTTACCCGAAGTGAAAGCAAGAAGAAGGGGGAGTCCATATAGATGGACAAGAGAGACTAAGAGTTATAGCTTTTGGTATTTTCAATCATTCATCATAATGGAGAGATTGAGAAGGATATCATGCATAGAATTAAAACAGAATGATTGAAATGCATGAGTGCTTCTAGAGTACTTTGTGATCGTAAGATATCTTTTAAGTTGAAAGAAAAATTATATTTTACTACTATAAGACCAGCCATGCTTTATGGACCACTGTGTTGGACAATTAAGAAACATTATGTCCAAAAAGTTAGTTTAGCTAAAATGAGAATACTAAGATGGATAAGTAGCAATATGTTAAATGATAGAATAAGAAATGAATGTATCTGTCAGAAGTTAGAGGTGGCGCAAATTGAGGATAAGACAAGATAAAATCAAATTAGGTGGTTTGGGCATGTGCATCGCAAACCAATAAATGTTGCAGTAAGGAGGAACGATAATATAGTAGTCAATGGAGCCTGCTAAGACTAGAGGTAGACCTAGACTAACATGGTTGAAGTGTCAAAGAATGATACGAGTTTTGTTAGCGTTGTAGAGGACATGACCCTTAACAGAACCGAATGGAAGAAGGGGATTTAAACATCCGACCCCAAAAATTTGGGATAAAGGCTTTATTGTTGTTGTACAACACCTTATCATCAACCTGCCAATGAATCCTAGTGAACCCCTTGCAAGCACCATCCCCACCCTCTCCCACTTTCTTATCATCCTCGTTGGCTAGATGAGGGTTGAGAGCTCTCAATGGTCTCGGATCTCTTCAATTCACATTGTTTAAAAGTAGCTGGAGTATAATAATGTACTTTCGGTTTATCAAGTTATTTGGGTAAATTAGGTTTAGTCAAAGGTTCGTTCTATATTTATAGATTGAGTCAACAATCCACCTTTCCATATTGAGCTTGTGATTCTTTATTTGTATTCTTGACTGACTTACTAACCTCATTCTATATGGAACCTATCAATGTATTATTGGTCATTATAAATAAGAAGCAACTTCCCTATGGGAAGTATGATGGTGTCGCCAAATATTCTCTTTCTACCAAATTAGGGTTGTCACCATTCATTCTCTTTTTTTTCATCTCCCATACCTACTGCCTTTTGAATGTCAATAAGAAAATATTCAAGACATGCAAATCAATATAAAATTTTACAGATGTGCGCATAATTGCATGTACATAGAGATAATTCTCTCTGTGTGCTTCTTGCGAAAGGTGGGATGTAAGGGTGGTGGTGGTGCATGGATTTGCTACTATGTCATGTGCGTGTTTTCCGTTAAGTTGCTCTAATTTTATTTTTTTAATATATTTGAATACTTTGTGAGTATATATTTGTTAGCAGACACCTAAATTCTTAATACTGCAGGGATGTGTATGGCTGTTCAGGCATATTTACCACCTGATTCACAAGGATTTCTAAATCTCTTGAGTGGGTAATCTTTTGATGCTTTGCCGAATTAAAGTTCTATTTTAGACCTCTGAATTATTTGAAAATATGCATTATATCTTAACTTTGATAAATAACACCTTACGATTAGGGTATCTTCTTATGTCTAAATTGCTAACCCAAAATGTTGTGGAAGGTTTAGTTATCATAGTACTTGTTGTTGCTAATAATGCTACTACACCAAAACTAAATCTCGTAAATATACTCAAGATGACCATGTTTTTGCACCCATTTATTTTAAATGGTGGCACATAATTTGTCAGTCAGCAATCTTAGTCAGTAATGCCTTTATTACTGCAACATAGCTGTTCTGATGAAGTATGTCCACACAGCTGACATGTCCGTTCAGTCGGCATAACATGAATCACACTCAAACTTGTGCAATCAATTGTTGTTTCTTTCATTTTGACTTTATAACTGCAAAATTCACAAAATTAACTCGCCAATGTGACATATATCCTTGTTTTCTTGCTTTCTTATCATTGACTTATTTTGATATACTATTAGTACATTTCTTTTGTTTACTTCAGACACTTATATCGTACGTGCATGATGCATCCACAGCTGAATTGGTACTCAATTCTTCTGTGCTTGTAGGAAGAATTCCTGCATCCTATGAACTATAAATATTAAAAGTTTCAATAATTTGTTTAAGTTCTGTTATAACCTGTTTGTTTAGTAAACTATATTCATGAAGCACTAACCAAGGCCGGCCCTGAGCTCACAAGGGTCCGGGGCGAACTTTCAAAATGAGGCTCCATACATAATGTAAAAAAAATGAAACAAAAGTAAAATAAAAAATATGCCTCCACCAAGATTTGAACTAGGAACCTCTTGTGTGCAAGTCTAATGTAATAACCACTACATGGCAATTGCTTTGTGATAAGAATGGTCCATGGTAAATACTAGTTCTATTTTCGGTACAAAATTATTTATATATTTAAACAAAATTTTTTTTGGGTCCTTCTGGCCCATGGGGCCGGCCCTGGCACTAACCATAGTTGAGGAATCATGGTGACGTTTAGTTTAATTCAGTTTCCTTTAAATATGCTTTTTAATGGGTTACAAATGATGTTCCAACTACTAACACGGTGGAGTTGAATTTTTGAGTCACACTATGAAAATTTGGGAGAGCAAAGCCTAAGAAAATATATGATTTCAACATCGTAATTTTTTTGCTAAAAAGTGGCTGTGGTTACAAGTACACCAATTGTTTTTTTTATTGAGGTTCTTTCTTTGTCAACGCGGTCTTTCCAAGTTTTTGTTGATTCCCACAACTTCCATGGTACCACTTCCACCTAGAAAACAAAGTGCTAAGGGGGGAAATGCTCCAACCAAACAACTTTGCCAAAAGTACAAATCAAGTAAGTGCACTTCTGTGAACTGCATTTCTGCACTTCTCAGGCTTGCCACGAACCAACCTCATATGCATGTAACTTGTCGAAATGCCTTAAGCTATTGTTGAAAAAGTTAAAGAGGGATTTGAGCAGTTATGCTGCCATAATCATACATCACTTTATTTTGTGCCCTCATGATCCAGACACTGTTGTAATCGATTCTGCTCATTGGTAATCGATTGAGAAGTTATACCGACTCATGTTTCTAACAGAATGCACATAGTTCTTGGAGAAATAATGACATCTTTCTTATGTTGCTTTTGGCAGTTATGAAGATGGAAGTATGCTTTGGTGGGACGTAAGGAAGCCAGACATTCCACTATCCATTGTAAAGCATCATTCAGAAGCAGGTTTGACCTAATTCATGAGATTGCTTCTTAACCTCTCCCTGCTCTTTCTTAACCACAAAAACTGTGGCAAGAATAAAGTCTAAATGGTTAATCCTAATCATATCTAAGTTATTGCTTCTCTAATGTGCATACTATTATCCTCTTTATCTGCCGTTTTAAGCTTAGCAATTGATGGGACATGCACGGGTGGTATCTCAGGAGCTGCTGACAACAAAATAGTGATGTTTTCTCTTGATCATCAAATGGTAATTTTAGACAGATAAATATGTAACTTTTAAGATTTTTGCATATTAACTATCCTTTTAGTTACTATCTAGATGCTTTCCAGTTTATGCCATGATAAGCTACTTAAAACTTTTTTTTTTGAAATTTGACTTGCTGTTTTCAGTGGAGTCATATCTATGGATATATGCCCGAAATTATCTCAGTTGTGAGAGAGTGAACTTCAACCATGATTCAAGATCTAAGTTCCAGTTTCGGATCTCCTAGGTAGAGTTCCATTTTTGGGGTTTCATCAGTTACAGTCCAAGTTTCAGATTCGGTTTCATATCATACAACAACAAAAAAGCTTTTATCCCAAAATTTTAGGTCGGCTGTTTGAATTCTCTTCTTCTTCTTCTGTTCAGCTCTGTTAAGGGTAATGTCCTCAGTAACACTAACACAAACCATATCATTCTTTAAAACTTCAAACCATGCTCGTCTAGACCTACCTCTAGTTCTAGTGGCTCCATTAACCAAGTATTATTGCTCCTCCTTACATGACCATCTGTTGGTACACCTACGACGGTTTTGTCTCATCTTGTCCTCAATTGGTTAAAGAGGTATTCTAGTCCAGTTGAATTAAGAGTCAAGACTCAGTAATTATATTGATCTCTCTCTTTTATGTTTTGTACTTGTCATAAATGTGTAATTTTTAACTTGTAGGAAAGCTAAGGAACCTACTATTTATCTATTGGAATTTATATAGCATATCATTTCCATTAGAGAAAAGTAGCAGGGGTGTTAGGGATTGAAGTCTTTTGGCAGGGAACTGCATGCTAAGACCTCTTCTATTAGTTGAATAGGATCAACCTTTGCTGACTTAGGGTGTAGGATCAAAACATAAGCTAGTAAGCTCGTAACCAAAGCTAAGGTTATTACTTCATGGAGCCACTTCATTGTTATCCTCATTCCTCTCCATCATAAAGATATATGTCAAACTTGTCTTCATCCTCTCCATCGTCTGATTCCGTAGAATCAAACTCCTCATCTATATCCCACTCTTTCGCCACTTTCCTTTATTTTGAGAAGAGAAACCTTCATGTTTTTCATTCCTTCCCGATCTCAATCTCCTCACCGGCTTTCCCGCTGCACATGCTAGGCCAACTACATCCTCAAATGCCTCATTTCTTCTTCTTCTTGAGATGTGTGTCGGTCTGCCACGTCTTCTTGATATTCATGCATAAACTTTACATTCTGCAAAGTCTTTTACGACAAGTGGATCCCTTTACTTGTTAGCTTGCTTCTCTTGTAATCTTCCATTAAATTTTACAAAAAACAAGATCATTCAACCTCTTTGTGCCAAGTCTATTTGTCTTCTTTGTGTGTATCTAATTCTATAAGAAAAATTACACATTCTAAGTCCTAGTCTAATTAGGTAACATAATATTAACAAGTTATTATTTATAATTTAACTTCTCAAAAGAGCTCCAATTTCACTCACTTGCGGATGAACTATATGTAAGATTCAAGATCCAAATTGTAATTTCTTTAAACTTTGGGAAATCCCAGGCCTTCAAATGCCACCATTTAGCTACAAATAAAATTTTATTATGCAAATGTTAAAACTATAAAGCAAGAAGGTTTCAAAAATTTAAAACTAAAATTAAATAGATCAAATACCGGGATAAAATTTTCCCCTTGTCCTTATTTATTAGGTCGTCTCCAAAACATTCTCCGGTTTATACTTCGAAAGATCCCCGATGACCTTTTCTAGGGTGTTATGGTCCTCACAGAACTTCAGTAAAAAACCAACCGCTCTATCCATAAAGATCCTACTCCGGTCTAACTATACTCTGTTTCGTAATAAAAATCTGGGTTCAAATAGTAACCCGCTCTCTGCAACGCGGTATGGAGTTTTTTTTTATCTCACTGTGCATCGATAATCTTTCAAATTGGAAGATACTTCTTCTCATCATCGCCCAAAATTGTCCTTATTTGTTTTTAACACTCCAAGTCTCCATAGAGAGATCCTATTCCAGCTCCCAATCACTGATCTCTAAAGAGGACTCGATTTTCCTAACTTGTGCTTGTAAGCTCATCTCCATCAACTCTTTTTAATACATGAACAAGTAGCTCAAAAATGTTTAAGAGCGTGTTCAACATCATTTCAAAAGGAAGCATCAAAGATAATACCCCTAGCTTGCAATCCCTTCTCTTTATGAGGCCCATTTCACACTCTTCCATTCCATCGGGTAGAATTAATCATATCCCTTAATTCCCTCTTCTTTGCTACTATGCTCTCCAAAGAGGAAAGAATTAGAAACCTTGTTGCCCTCGGACTCACTATATGTCTTTGCTTGGTGAAGTCCCTTATTAACCTTAAGAGGATATGCATGCGAGTACAAATATACATTCAAGATCCTCGCCTTCGTAGTGACCCTCTTCACATAATTTTATTACCAATGTCATTTAACATGAGATTGATAACATGTCGCACAAGATTTCCAATACATCTTTCGATGCTTCACTTGAAGTAATTTAGCTGCTGCCATGTTGTTGGATGCACTATCCAACACAACTTGCACCACATTCGAAGCTTCAATCTTCTCAATATATAAATTAACGTATTTGTATATATAAGGTCCATCATGTTTCGCATTGGAAACATGAATCAACTTGATGAAGGGAACACCCAAGCACGACCATGGTCATTAAACTTCTACCATTCACATTTGTCCTTGCATCGGTCAATAGACAACAGCCATTGGTAACCCATTTTTTCTTATGCACATCCAAAGCTACTGTGGTTTTGTCTACCTCAATCTTCAAACATGTCTTACTAAGTTCGTGAGGAGATGGCTTCTTTATGCCCTTACCAAAGCTTCCAATGATTTCTAGCATGAGATTAAAGCTAGAATTATCACGTCGTTATATATCCATGAAGCAATATATTGGATGGTGGTTTCCACTCTTTCTTCCTTCTTAAGGGTTTGCTCCAAAGTGTCACTCTTCTCTATTGCCTTCTGTATTGCCTCTTCCGGACTATATCTATAAAACTTGTCAACTAGCCAAACTTCATTCTCATGTTATCTCTTCTTTCTGTGTCTTTGACCCAAAAACACATCCATGTCTATATCCTCATCGGATTCATCATGGATCTGAACCCTGCTCCTTAACTCTCAAAAGTGTTTCTTCGTCATCATTCTTCTTCTTTATCCCCTCCAAATTAGTGAGAAACTTAGTTCGGAGTCTTCGGACCTCCTCCAGAACTTGGTTACAACTTGCACAATCTACTTTTACATAGGTCAAATGATTCTTGAACATTGTCCCGCTTCCATTGTATGTATTCTTACAATACTTGCATGTAATCTTTGTCTTGCTATTGGAAAGTGTTTGAAACCCCATGCTCCCAAGTCGGATCTTGTAAAGAGGAAGTCGCCACCGTTCTATTAGAACCGGAAGACGGAGATTATCGAGTACCTAAAGTTACAATACAAAGCCAAAATACAGACTCAAGAGTCAAGACAACAAAACCTTTCAATTTTCTTTACAATTTTTGCTTTGCAAATTTCTATGATTTTTTCTTAATAGACCATTTCATATTGTACATTAGTTATGTAAAAATCACTATCAACTAACAGCCTAACTAGCCCAATCCGTAGCTGGAACTACATCTTTACTAAAATAAACAGATGCTTTCAACTAAAAGTAACAGGTCCAATATTAGAGCTACAGACTTCACCCTAAGTAGAACTAATTCGGATCCAAAAACAGGATTACAACTAATGGAAGTAAGTTCAATTTTTCTTTGCAAATTACAATTTTGTATCTAGTAAGTATCAACATATTTATGATTTTTGTAGTAGATCATTTGAAGCTCCAAAGAAATAAGAAAAACACTAGGTAAAAAGCAAAGCAAAAAAAAATAAAAATGCAAATCTAAGAATTGGAAGTAATTTATTTGCAAAACCATAATTTTTGACCTCCCCTTCCTAGTCAGTCATGGTGACAGAGAGGAAGAAGAACATGTAGAAGAAGAAGAACAAGAACAAGATTATAAAGAAGATGGAGAAGAGCATGTGAAGAAGAAGATGCAGTTGCAATGGAGAAAAACAGAAGAATAAGGGAAGAAGAAGAAGATTACCTAGGAGGTTGGCGGCGGCATGGTTGCAGTGGAGATCACAGGTAGGCCTTCTTCTCTTCTATTTTTTTTTCTTATAGAGTGAGAAGGGGAACAAAACCGATCGGTATTTAGGTTTTCAAAAACCTTATCGGATTTTAAATGGATTGTATCCATTCAAGTTTACACCCGCTGACATGAATCCAAACCTTGTTAGATTAGTTAACCGGTGTGACCGGTATATCAGACCAGTATTTACCAAATATAGGTCAATATCGGACAATTTACCAAAGATATACCAATATCAGACATGTCACTACACTTTCCGATATATTTTTGGCCCGATTTTTAGTATAGGACTCCCAAACCATATCGGATCCCATACTGGCCGATACCAACACTGTGGATGATATACCCAAAAACAACTCACCCAATAACAACTCAGTAAAGCAGCCCATGTCACCAAAGAAGCTTAGCCTGGAGGAAGTCCAGAAAGAGCACAATTGCACAAAATGGCTCAGAAGAGGCAAATGGAAAAAGAGTTAAATCGAGTACCCAAGGACTAGTTACTAACCTAATGCCAGAACGGTAAATAAAATGACTTGACACCCAAGCACAACAAATTATCCATTGACAGACTTGTAATATTCATTAACAATTGTAAATAGAGAAACTTAGACATCAAGCACATGCTCTCTCACTCCTAGCTATAAATACCTCCCCCCTTCCAAAATGATAAGATTGATAAGAACTTTTCCTTGGAAAAAGTTATATCAAATTCTATGCTCTCTCATATTTCAGTGACTGAGTGAGGGTTTATGTGTGCGGACCTTCACTCGCCTTGTAGACTTGTTGCTGGTTGTTCGGGGACCAACGAAGGATAAGAACGAAAACCAAAGAAAGATGCAGTGAACTCTCAGACGCGGCCTATAAACATGCTTGGTTATGTTAGTAGATCAAGTCCAAGAAACGAAGACTTTCCTCAACATTTGGCGTCGTATGTAGAAAGCCTTTCTTCAACTGCTCCTTTTCTCTGTGTTCGAGAAGTTTCGTTATGAGCACTCAACCAACAACGGATTACAACCTGCGTTCTAGGTCGTAATCGTCGTCCCCGCTCACAAACTAATCACTCGCTCCAAGTACAACAGGCATCCACAATACCACTGATCTAGAGTCATGACATTTGGGGCGTCTGCATTTGTGACTCAAGTTGCAACGCAGACAATGGATCCCTAAAGTTTCACCTAAGCATAACGAGCCGTAGTCAGTCGAACTGCAGTAAACATTTTCCATGACTTGCCCACCGGAGCACCCCTACGCTTGGGTGTCTGGGTCATGTGTATGCTGCTGAAGTCACATGCTGTGCAAGGGACTTATGACCCCGTTTCACCCATTATTATCTCATTCTATGTTGTCTCAGGCGTTGCCTAGGCGGCCTAGTCGTGTAGGTTGGAGAGGAGGCGCCTCGACCTGGAGAAAGTTTTCCTGGATGTGGCGATGGTCACCTAGGCGCGCCTAGGCGACCGCCTAGGGCCATCTAAGAGAAAAATGCGGTATTTAGGCGGATTATTAGAACTTATTAGTTATAGACTTCTTGTGTTGCTTCATAAATGCTTGTTTAATGTATTATAAGTTATTATTAGTGTTACTTTTATACTTATTGCTTACTCTTTACTAGATGTTGAATATTGATTATTTATTGTTTCTTACATTATATATAGTATATGTATAGTTGTATACATAATTGCAGAATATCAAGAACATGCAGAAATTCTGAGTGGATGTCTAGGCGCGCCTAGGTGAGGCAGGTGGCATGTTGCCTCACCTCGCCTAGCGCCCAGTACCAACATAGATCTCAGTGGAACCAACCTCTACTACAGACAATCAGCAAAGCTGCTTATCAACTGCCAACAGCTCAAGGCAGACCTTCCCCGCCCGGCTCATCAACTCCTGACACTCAACCTAGACACTGACATCAGCGCTCTGTGGACATGGAAGCTCAAGGAAATCCAACCGATGCCCTTGACTTAGAAATATTACCCTTCACTGCTGCCTTAAGAGATGGGTGAATGTCAGATGGGTTCAAGATTCCACAACTAATTGAGTACAATGGGAAGACTGACCCAGACAAGCATATCTAGAATTTCCAATCTCGCATTAGGATTATCAATGCGACAGAGGTTCTACATTGTAGACTGTTTTCGATCACTTTGAAAGAGGGATAGCTTAATTGGTTCAACACACTCAAGCCAAACTCTATATCTTCCTTCCAGCAGTTGGCAAGGAGTTCTTCATCACACTTCGTTGGCACCAGGATGCCAGGAGGAAGAAGACTATAAGCAACTTGTTCATCCAGGGACCCAAATAATCACTTGAACAATTTGTGAAACTGTTCACTTCGACTGTGACAATCACATGCTGCATCAATGATGAATATGTTGATAGAAGCCATGGAACAAGTTCTCTTAGAGGATTCCTCACTAGCTGAGTAATTTGTTGAGAACACGTGCGCTCTGATACCACGTGTTGGTCGTGCAGCGGAAGAAACGCTTTACCAACCCACCTGAGATGACCAACCAATCTACGAACCCCAAGCACAGATAAAGACAAGTATACGACGGTGACTACGTCCCTGGACAAATTTCAACCTTTATAACTCAGATGAAATTACAAGATTGCAAAAAACTAATGTTGAAATCCTTTGCCCTAATATGTTCTACCCCTCACCACACTCAAGAAGAAAAACAGAATATTACAATTGAAATTACTCACCAACCTGTAGCAATCTCCCTAACCGAAGTTGACGACTCCTCGATTAGATCTCCTTCTTCCTTCTGTCTTGGATGGCGAAGTCCTAAGAGTAAAGCACAGACTTTCTCTTAGATTTCCTGTTGACGAGTACCTCGAATCTCCAACTTGTGCTTTTTCTTTGTGCCTCCACCCTCCTCCCTATTTATAGGATGATAAACCTATTTTAGGGTTGGGAAACCCTAAAAATAGCCAACCATAAGATCCAACCGTCCACTAGCATGCAACGGTCAAAAATATAACATAAAATTCCAAAACCCGAGCAGCCGCTGCTGACACAGAACTCGGACCGAGTTCGGTTCAAAGGTTCTGGAACACCACACTGAGTTCGGCTCGAACTCGGCCAAGGACCGAGTTCGGACCGAACTTTGCCCTCCTTCAGCAGACTTGATTCCCAACAATCTCTCCCTCCAGTCTGATGAAAGGTGTTGGCTCCATGGTTCCTCAACTGGACTCCATGGCCCTCCTTTGCATCTTCCGTCATCTCCAGCTCCTCGACCGTCACGTCGGCGCTAGCTGCTATGCGTAGCACCTCCTGCACTACTGGGATCCTGCCGATATCGATGACACGGCAAAGACCGAAGTCCCTGACGATAAGCCTCACCGTGAGTCTTGGCTGCATGTCCCCGACTTCCGTCTTCCACCGGAACATGTTAACGTTCCGACGAGCTTCTTCACCCTTAGCTGGCCCAACCAAGCCGACTGTGCGATTTTTTCGAGATTCGAACTCCTGAATCTGCCCACCTATATCCGAACTTGAAGCTCCCCCATACACATGCGTCCTCGAGCAGAACATCACGCACTGTGCATGCTGTCGATGACCCACAGCTTCCCCTGAACTGTGTGAATGATGATGCTCCTGCCTCAGATTGAGTTTGCTGTAAACCTTGATCTCCTTCTTGGCCTTGAACTGCTGAAACCAATGTCGCTCCGTGAAGCTTTAGCAAACCACCCGTTGCCAAAACTGTAACCTTCATGTCAAAAAATTAAATTAGGAAGTCAAATTCAATTTGGATTGCTCTTCATAAGAGGAGAAATCCAAATTAATTGGTTAAGGGCACAATGGTCAATGTACCATAATAAATATCTTGACAACCTCCAACCCTATCTTAGGACATCCCCACCTCCATCACTCACTATCCCTCATCTCCCCTCAACCCTATATTAGCAAGGTAATCCTTGATCCTCTTCAAATATGTTTTATAACTCTAACTAGGATAAGTGTTGTCACGACCCGCACCCGGGTGTTTGGGTACGAGTGCGTGGGTACCCCCAGCCTACGCCGCAGTGTCGGCGGTAGAACGCTGTCTGGAACTAGTACTGTATAACTAACACTTCATAATATAAAGGAAACATATATTATACTCAATCACAAAACTAAGGTAGGTGAAAACATGTATATGTATGTGTATAAATGTTACAGTACAAAATCTTGTATTCATAACTCATACAACTATAGTAAGTCTGCAAACTCTTAACTATTATCATAACTGGGTCTCCTGCTTTCGGCCTTCCTCGATCCTCCAGGAGGTAAAATCAAGCTCGAAGCTATTTTTCCAAAATCCATAATAGATGGGGGACATGTCCTTCTAAGTGCTACCTGAAATATTATCCAGTCAGGATTGAACGAGTACAATTCTAATAGCAGTTTCAATACATGATAAGGACTATAAAACAGTGATAGAAAAGTAGTACATGATGAATAAATAAACGGACATCAAGGCATGATAAGAAATGAACAGGAAAAATGAATAAACAAAAAATATGTCATGTATCAACAAGAAAATCTATAGTCACTAAGTGTTTTGAAATACTAGTTTGATTATGTGATCGGCTTAGGATTGCACAATAGGAGCCGGTTAATCATACGTGAAGTGTATGGTTAGCCTTTGCACAAGAATTATATTTGCACATGATTAAGGGTATGATCACAAATAAACTAACATTTTTTCGCCCCGACTAACATACAAGAATTACACGAATATCAGGTATTATACAAGATCAAAGTCTAAAAACACAAGATATGCTAGTCCGTGTTTGTTTGTATCAGAAATCAAATACAACAATACTACATGTGTTATAGAAATTATCAGTAAGAAAACCATCAGAGACTGTACTCGCCTGGGGTCCAAAGCGGATGAAACAAGTCAGAGTGTGACAGGGTCCAGATAACCTATATCATGAACAATTCCTATTGATTGCTGAAATATAATTAAGTAGATTTAATCCACTAGATTTCTACGTCAATTTTATGCTATTTCTTGTTTATAAATGGGACATCTATATAAAAACTTAAATATAAAATAATGTACATATAAGATATATTTATAGATACTTATGTATAGATACATACATATATACATACATATATAGTATATATATAAATAATGTATAGTATAGTATATATATATATATATATATATATGGTATACATATATAGATACAATATAGTATATATATATATATATAGTATACATATATAGATAATTTACAGTATACATAGATATATATAGATACTTTATATATAGATATGTAGATACATAGATATATATTATACATATATAGATAATATACAGTTTACATAGATACATAGATATATAATATACATATATAGATAATATACAGTATACATAGATATATATAGATACAATATATTATATATAGATATGTAGATACATATATATGTATATGATATATATAGATATATATAGATACAATATATTATATATAGATACATAGATATGTAGTACATATATTATACATATATAGATAATTTACAGTTTACATAGATATATAATATACATATATAGATAATATACAGTATACATAGATATATATAGATACAATATATTATATATAGATATGTAGATACATATATATGTATATGATATATATAGATATATATAGATACAATATATTATATATAGATACATAGATATGTAGTACATATCTAGATACATATATATGTATATGATATATACATAGATATATATAGATACAATATATTATATATAAATACATAGATATATATAGTATACATAGATACATAGATATATACATATATATATAATTTACTGCTGTGAATATACAGTATATATATACATATATAGATAATATACAGTATACATAGATATATATAGATACAATATATTATATACATAGATATATACATATATATATATAATTTACTGCTGTGAATATACAGTATATATACATATATAGATAATATACAGTATACATAGATATATACATATATATATAATTTACTGCTGTGAATATACAGTATATATATACATATATAGATAATATACAGTATACATAGATATATATAGATACAATATATTATATACATAGATATATACATATATATATATAATTTACTGCTGTGAATATACAGTATATATACATATATAGATAATATACAGTATACATAGATATATATAGATACAATATATTATATATAGATATGTAGATACATATATATGTATATGATATATATAGATATATATAGATACATATATATGTATATGATATATATAGATATGTAATACATATATAGATACATATATATGTATATGATATATATATATAGATATATATAGATACAATATATTATATATATATATATATATATATATATATATATATATATATATATATAAAATTTACTGCTGTGAATATACAGTATATATATACATATATAGATAATATACAGTATACATAGATATATATATATAGATACAATATATTATATATAGATATATAGATACATATTTATGTATATGATATATATAGATATATATAGATACAATATATTATATATAGATACATAGATATGTAGTACATATATAGATACATATATATGTATATGATATATATATAGATATATATAGATACAATATATTATATATAAATACATATATATGTAGTACACAGAGAGAATATATATATATATAGATACACATATAGATACATATATATGTATATGATATATATATATATACATATATAGATACATATATAGATATATGATATATATATAGATATATATAGATACAATATATTATATATAAATACATAGATATATATAGTATACATAGATATATACTTATATATAATTTACGGCTGTTGCGTGCTCCTCCACTGCTGCTACGCTGTTGCTGCTGCATGCAGCTGCTACTGCTGCTACCGCCGCCTGCAGGCAGTGCTCCCCCCTTTTTCTTGAAAACACACACACACATATATATATACTTATCCTAGTTAGAGTTATAAAACAAATGAAGAGGATCAAGGGTTACCTTGCTAATATATGGTTGAGGGGAGATGAGGGATAGTGAGTGAAGGAGGGTGGGGATGTGTTTATATAAGGAAGGAGGTTGTCAAGATATTTATTATGATGCTTTGACTATTGTGCCCTTAACCAAATCAATTATGATTTCTCTTCTTATGAAGAGCAATCCAAATTGAATTTGACTTCCTAATTAAATTTTTTTTTGACATGAAGGTTACAAATCTACCTCCCTTAGAAAAATTGTCCTCGAAATTTAAAGTAGATCATACAGAAAGAAAGAAAAAATACCTCAAAATTCAAAGAGGTATGGGTATCGCTCACGCATCTCATCCTCTCTCTCCCAAGTAGATTCACCTGGGAGTGATGACTCCAAGCGACACGAACAAATAAAATCGTCCGGTTATGCAACATATTTTCTCTGTGATCTAGTATCTCCACGGGCTGTTGGTAGCTGAGGCTCGGTCCCACTTCAATCTCTGAGTGATCTAATACGTGGTTAGGGTCAGCCACGTATCGTCTCAGCTGGGATACATGAAACACGTTATGTACTTCCTCTAATGTAGGTGGCAAAGCTAGCCAGTAGGCTACGGCACCGACCCTTTCGATAATACTGAAAGGTTCGATAAACCTTGGATTGAGCTTCCTGTTTCTCCCGAAACGAATCGTGCCACGTGTTGTAAAAATTTGCAAGAACAATTTGCCAACCTTGAACTCTAACAGTTTTCGGTTACTATCGGACCAGTGCTTCTGTCTGTCTTGAGCCACACGAAGTCTTTCTCTAATCTGCTTTACCTTCTCCGCAACATCTACTACCATTTCTGGTCCCAACAATGCTTGCTCGCGTACGTCGTCCCAAGATAATGGGGTACGTCTTCGGCCGTACAGAGCCTCGAAAGGAGACATCTCGATGCTTGCCTGGTAACTATTGTTGTATGCAAACTCCACCAGATGAAGACGATCCTCAACTCCACCAGATGAAGATGATCCTCCCAAGATCCTCCGAAATCTAGTACACAAGTGCGCAGCATATCCTCGAGAGTCTGAATAGTCCTCTCTGACTGCCCATCTGTCTGGGGGTGATATGTAGTACTGAACTTGAGCTGAGTGCCCAAACTCGCCTGTAAACTCCTCCATAAATGAGAAGTAAAACGACTATCCCGATCCGAGACTATGCTGACGGAAACCCCATGTATCCTGACAATTTGCCTCACATACATCTCTGCCAGCTTCTTCGTAGACAAAACCACCTTGAAAGCCAAAAAGTGGGCCGACTTGGTCAACCTGTCAACGATGACCCAAATCGCGTCTTTTCCTCCTGGAGATCGTGGAAGTCCTGACACAAAATCCATAGTAATGTGCTCATATTTTCACTCTGGAATGGGTAATGGCTGAAGTAAACCTCCTGGCCTCTGTCTCTCGGCTTTTACTTGCTGGCACACTAAATATCTGGATACAAACTGTGCCACTTCCCTCTTCATGCCATACCACCACACTCTCTCGCATATCCCGATACATCTTGTTGGCACCTGGATGTATGGAATACTGAGAGCGATGCGCTTCCTGTAACACCTCCTCACACAGCTCCCCACTAGGCACACACAATCTAGCACTATGTTGAAAAGAACCATACTCAGCAATGGTAAAATCATCCTCCAATCCTGCTCTCACCTGAGCTCTGATGCTTCTCAGAGATACATCTTCATACTGGGCTGTCTTGATCCTGTCCATCAACTCTGAGTGTATCTGCAACCCCCACATCTGCATAGCAAAACCAGGAACTATCACCTCCATGCCCAAGCTCTCCAAGTCCTCCAACAAATACCGATCCTGTGTCAACATCATAGCTACCGGATACCTGCTCAAGGCATCGGCAACTACATTGGCTTTCCTAGGATGATACTGCAAAGATATGTCAAAATCATTCATCAATTTCAACCACCGACGCTGCCTCATGTTCAACTCCTTATGAGTGAAAACGTACTTCAAGCTCTTGTGGTCTGTGAAGATCTCTACATGCTCAACGTACAAATAGTGTTTCGACAACTTCAGGGCAAAGATGACTGCTGCCAACTCCAAATCGTGGGTAGGATAGTTCTTCTCATGAGGACGTAATTGCCTGGATGCATAGGCAATCACTTTCCTATTCTGCTGAAGAATACAACCCAAACCTTTTCCCGATGCATTACTATAAATAATGAAACCTCCAGACCCTGATGGCAACGTCAAAATAGGAGCAGACGTCAACCTCTTCTTCAATTCCTCAAAAGCAACCTGTCATTCCTCTGTCCAAACAAACTCAACATCTTTCCGAGTGAGTTTAGTCAAAGGCTCTGCAATTCGAGAGAAATCTTTCACGAACTTTCTGTAATATCCAGCCAATCCTAAGAAGCTTCTAATTTCTGCAACAGAGTTTGGAGTGGCCCAAGAATCTACGGCAGCAATCTTCTTTGGATCAACTGATATTCCATCTCTAGTTACTACATGTCCGAGAAATTCCACTTTGTTTAAGAAAAACTCACATTTAGAGAGTTTTTCATAGAGCTTCTCCTTCATGAGAGTTTCAAGCACTATCCTTAAATGCTTCTCGTGTTCTTCTAGCATCTTTGAGTATACAAGGATATCATCTATAAATACTACTACGAACTTGTCCAGGTACTGATGGAATACCTTGTTCATCAAGTTCATGAAGACTGTCGGGGCATTAGTTAACCCGAACGACATCACCAAGAACTCGTACTGGCCATATCGAGTCCTGAATGCAGTCTTCGGAATATCTTTTTTTTTCACCTTTACCTGATGATATTCGGATCTCAAGTCAATCTTTGAAAATATCTTCGCGCAACTCAACTGATCGAAGAGATCATCTATTCTCGGCAGCGGATATTTGTTCTTGATTGTGAGATTGTTCAGGACCTTGTAATCGATGCACATCCGCACCGATCCATTCTTCTTTGGCACAAAAAGTACCAGAGCTCCCCATGGCGACGAACTTGATCTGATGAATCTCTTGTCGTCTAATTCATCGATCTGTTTCTTTAGTTCCGCCAGCTCATTGTTGTTGATCCGGTAGACATGCTGTGATATTGGTTCTGCTCCCGGTATTAGATCAATAGAGAATTCAACGTCTCTATCTAGCGGCAATCCTGGTAACCCTCGGGAAACACATCTAAGAACTCAGCAATAATAGGATGCAGTAGCTCTTTCTCCTCCATTATAGCTTCGCAAAGAATTTCACGATCTGACTTCTCTCTTTCTAGCAAACTCGAACCCCGGCTCTCTCGGAGGTCGAAACAACACACGATCTCTGCGACAGTCAATGCTAGCGAAATGCATACCCAACCAATCCATTCCAAGGACAATGTCTAAACTTGGAAGTGGCATTACGAGTAAGCTAGCAGACAAAACACGGTCTCCCAATGTAACGTGATATCCCTTGCAAACATCACTGACTAGGATGATGCCTCCCCCAGTCGTGATCTTACAGTTTCT
This sequence comes from Iris macrosiphon, assembly GCA_036927795.1. Lineage (NCBI taxonomy): Eukaryota > Viridiplantae > Streptophyta > Magnoliopsida > Asparagales > Iridaceae > Iris > Iris macrosiphon. The sequence continues at coordinate 121,875,347 of JAYESA010000012.1, read as the reverse complement.
ACTCAAGGGTTCCACTACTAAATTATGCTTAAGTACAAAAGACACAGATATGAAACTATGGGATGCACAATAATCAAATAATGCTATGGCTGGAATAGAATCGAGAAGAATGGAACCTGCTATAACATCACCGGTGGGCTCAGTTTCCTCGACAGTTGTAGCAAAAGCTCTGTCCTGCTGAGGAGCTCCCCTCTGCTGTTGTGCCACAGGTAGATTAGCTGGTTCCTTTTGATTTGTTGCACCTCGAATATGACAGTTGTTCACATGATGTCCCGCAGATCCACAGTATAGACAGATTCCAAGTCTTTTTTGCATATTTTTCAGGAATGTCCCAGTTTTTTGCAAAAATGGCAAAAATGGGTCTGATGGATCTGTCTTTGAGGATGCGGCTGAGCCGAAAATTTTGTTGGAGGACAATGCTGTTGCTGCTGGAAAGTCCTCGGCTGAAAATGGAAACGTTTTGCTGGTCCCGTGCTGCTGCCTCCTTCGACGCATTCCGGTGTTTAAAGCCCATGTCCACCTTGATCCTCTGGGCTTCTGCAACAATTCTAGCAAAAGTCGTGATATTAGAGGGGATAATGACTCGAATTTCCTGAGCCAAGCCTTGCCGGAATCTGTGGGCTCGGTCCTCCGGATCTCTCATCATATATTCTGCGAATCGGCTCAGCCTGCTGAATTCTGCAGCATATTCATCTATTGAGAGACTATCCTACTCCAAGTTCTGGAATTGTTTCTCCAGAACGTCCTGGGCTACTGCGGAAAAGAACTTCTGTTTGAAAATGTGTTTGAACTAGTCCCATGTTAGGTTTGGATCAGCAAATCTGGGCTCATTTCTGAACTAAGTGCGAGAGATATCGTGAAGCTGCAAGCCTACAACCTCTATCTTCAGATCTTCTGGTATCCGAGCAACCCGCATAATTCGCTCGATATCCTCGAGCTATTCATCCGCGTATAAGATCCCTTCAGTTCCCTTGAACTCCCGATGCGCCATCTTCTTGAAGTCCAAGATATTGCCCATTTTCTGTTGAACAGGCTGTTGTTGCTGATATGTAAACTTCTCCATAGATGCCAAAGCCATATGATGTGAACTCTCAATGCTTTCTTGCAGCATTTTTGTTTGCTCTCTGGACCTCAGTCTAAGCCCTCTGCGCCTTCAGCATACATCTGAAGAGGTCATATAAATGTGTTACTTCAGTGGGCATGCCTCCAGTGTTTGATTGTACACCTCCTTGGGGTTGAAGTAAAGGAGGAGAAGATAGATATTCAGAGACAACTGGAGCGGGTTCTGTAATTGCTCCTGAACAACTAGGTGCTCTGGTCTTCCGTGTCCTTCTGGAATATGTTATAGGTATCATTATGGAATATGATAAAACAATAAGGAGACATCATTAAGACACAATATAAGATCTAATTCGAGAAGGACAAGAATTAAGGAAGATGTCAAATCAGTTAGAGTAATCAAGATCAGTAAATTTAATTCAGGAATGAAATTCCTAGTTGTGATTGAGTATTTCCTATTCCTAATATCCTATATCCTATTGCAGGCTCGTAATAGTACTCTAGTCCTAAGTACTACTACGACATCACACTTTTTGCGAACTCTGACCTGCATGGGCCACCATAAAAACGTGTCACGACCCGCACCCTGGTGTTTGGGTACGAGTGCGTGGGTACGCCCAGCCTACGCCGCAGTGTCGGCGGTAGAACGTTGTCTGGAACTAGTACTGTATAACTAACACTTCATAATATAAAGGGAACAATTATTATACTCAATCACAAAACTAAGGTAGGTGAAAACATGCTGTATATATATATATATATATATATATATATATATATATATATATATATATATATGTGTGTGTGTGTGTGTGTGTGTGTGTGTGTAAAGGTTACAGTACAAAATCTTGTATTCATAACTCATACAACTATAGTAAGTCTGCAAACTCTAACTATTGTCATAACTGGGTCTCCTGCTTGCGGCCTTCCTCAATCCTCCAGGAGGTAAAATTAGGCTCGAATCTATTTTTCTAAAATCCATAATAGATGGAACAGGTCATTCTAAGTGCTACCTGAAATATTATCCAGTCAGGATTGAACGAGTTGGCAGTTTCAATACATGATAAGGACTATAAAACAGTGATAGAAAAGTAGTACATGATGGATAAATAAACGGACATCAAGGCATGGTAAGAAATGAACAGGAAAAATGAATAAACAGAAAATATGTCATGTATCAACAAGGAAATCTATAGTCACTAAGTGTTTTGAAATACTAGTTTGATTATGTGATCGACTTAAGATTGCACAATGTGAGCCGGTTAATCATACACGAAGTGTATGGTTAGCCTTTGCACATGAATTATATTTGCACAGGATTAAGGGTATGATCACATATAAACTAGCATTTTTTCTCCCCGACTAGCATACAAGAATCACACGAATATCAGGTATTATACAAGACCAAAGTCTAAAAACACAAGATATGCTAGTTCGTGTTTCTTTGTGTCAGGAATCAAATACAACAATACTACATGTGTTATAAAAATTATCTGTAAGAAAACCATCAGAGACTGTACTCGCCTGGGGTCCAAAGCGGGTGAAACAAGTCAGAGTGTGACGGGGTCCTGATAACTTATATCATGAACAATTTTCATTAATTGATGAAATATAATTACGTAGATTTAATCCACTAGATTTCTACGTCTATTTTATGCTTTTTCTGGTTTATAGATGGAACTAATATCTATATAAAAACTTAAATATAAAATAATGTATATTTAATATATATATATATATATATATATATATATATATATATATATATATATATATGATATATATAGATACATAGATATATAGTATACATATATAGATACAATATTTTATATATAGATACATAGATATATAGTATATATATATATATATATATAGATAATATAGTATACATATATAAATACAAATATAGTATACATATATAAATACAATATATATATATATATATATATATATGATATATATAGATACAATATTTTATATATATATATATATATACATAGATATATAGTATACATATATAGATAATATACATACAATATTTTATATATATATATATATATACATAGATATATAGTATACATATATAGATAATATACAGTATATATATATATATATATATATATATATATATATATATATATATATATAATTTACTGTATGATATATATAGATACAATATTTTATATATATATATATATACATAGATATATAGTATACATATATAGATAATATACAGTATATATATATATATATATATATATATATATATATATAGATATAGATACATAGATATATACATATATATAATTTACTGCTGCTGCGCTGCTTTACTGCTGCTGCGCTGTTGCTGCTCGCTGCAGGTGCTGCAGCGACTGCAGCTGCCTGCAGGCAGTGCTCCCCCCCCTTTTTCTTGAACACACACACATACATACATATATATATATATATATAGTTATAAAACAAATGAAGAGGATCAATAGTTACCTTACTAATATAGGGTTGAGGGGAGATGAGGGATGGTGAGTGAAGGAGGGTGGGGATATGTTTATATAGGGAATGAGGTTGTCAAGATATTTATTATGGTGCTTTGACCATTTTGCCCTTAACCAATTCAATTTGGATTTTTTTTATGAAGAGCAATCCAAATTGAATTTAACTTCCTAATTAAATTTTTTTTTTACATGAAGGTTATATATATATATATGTGTGTGTGTGTGTCAAGAAAAGGATGAAGAGCAGCAACTAGGGGTGAGCAATTCTCGGTTTTTAACCGAAAACCGAACCGAACCGGACCGAAATTGAAATTCGGTTCGGTTTTTAATCAACCGGTTCGGTTTTCGGTCCGGTTTTCGGTTTTATCATTTGATTAATTTCGGTTTTCGGTTCGGTTTTCGGTTTTGGATTCCGAAACCCGAACCGAACCGAAAACCGAATTACTACATTATAAAAGAAAAAAATCGGTTTTTATGAATTTGGTATACATTCACCACTTGGTATAAAATTAGTTTATTGTTATTTTTGATACACAATTTTGGTTTTTTTCAATTATGTTTGGTTTTTTTTCGGTTTTTATGAATTTGGAATACACTCACCACTTGGACCTAAAAAACCGAACCGACCGAAAACCGAACCGATTTAATTCGGTTCGGTTTTTTTCGGTCTTTACAAATTCGGTTCGGTTTTCGGTTTTGCAAAAAGCGGTTTTCGGTTTTTTCGGTTTTGATATTTTCGGTTCGGTTTGAACCGAACCGAACCGTTGCTCACCCCTAGCAGCCACAGCAAGAAGTAGTAGCACCAGCAGCAGAGCAGGTGATGCAGCAGCAGTAGCACCTGCAGCAGCAGCTGCAGCAAGCAGAGCAGTAGCACCTGCAGCAGCGGTTGCCGCACGCAACAGAAGCAGTGGCAGCAGCAACAAGGCGCAGCGCGCAACATCAGCAGTGTATATAATTATATATATGTATGTATATATATATATATATCTATATATCTATATATATATATATATATATATATGTATACTATATATCTATGTATCTATATATATCATATAAATATATATGTATCTATATATGTATCTATATATGTGTATCTATATATGTATTTATATATATATCGGTATATCTATGTATATATGTATACTATATATTATCTATATATGTATACAATATATCTATGTATCTATATATATATATATATATATATATATATTATATATATGTGTATCTATATATGTATTTATATATATATCTATGTATATTATATATCTATCTATATATGTATACTATATATCTATGGATATATGTATACTATATTGTATCTATATACGTATCTATATATCTTATATATGTGTGTATTTATGTATCTATATATATGTATCTACATATATGTGTATCTATCTATATATATATACTATATATGTATGTATCTATACATAAGTATCTATAAATATATCATATATATACATTATTTTTATATTTAAGTTTTTATATAGATATTTGTCCCATCTATAAACTAGAAATAGCATAAAATTGACCTAGAAATCTAGTAGATTAAATCTAATTAATTATATTTTACTAATTAATGTGAATTATTCATGATATAGGTTATCTGGACCCCGTCACACACTCTGACTTGTTTCACCCGCTTTGGACCCCAGGCGAGTACAGTCTCTGATGGTTTTCTTATTAATAATTTCTATAACACATGTAGTATTGTTGTACTTGATTCATGACACGAAGAAACACAAACTAGCATATCTTGTATTTTTAGATCTTGATCTTGTGTAATACTTGATATTCGTGTGATTCATGTATGCTGGTCGGGGTGAAAAAATGCTAGTTTATATGTGATCATACCCTTAATCCTGTGCAAATATAATTCCTGTGCAAAGGCTAACCATACACTTCCGTATGATTAATCGGCTCATATTGTGCAATCCTAAGTCGATCACATAATCAAACTAGTATTTCAAAACACTTAGTGACTATAGATTTCCTTATTGATACATGCCATATTCTCTGTTTATTCATTTTTCCTTATTCATTTCTTACTATGCCTTGATGTCAGTTTATTTATCCATCATGTACTACTTTTTCTATCACTGTTTTATAGTCCTTATCATGTATTGAAACTGCTATTAGAATTGTACTCGTTTAATCCTGACTGGATAATATTTCAGGTAGCACTTAGAAGGATATGTGTCCTATCTATTATGGATTTTTTTGGAAAATAGTTTCGAGCCTGATTTTACCTCCTGGAGGATCGAGGAAGGCCGCAAGTGGGAGACCTAGTTATGACAATAGTTAAAGTTTACAGACTTACTATAGTTGTATGATTTATGAACACAAGATTTTGTACTGTAACATTTTATAGTTGTATGATTTATGAACACAAGATTATGTATTGTAACATTTACATACATATATATACTACAATATGTTTTTACCTACCTTAGTTTTGTGATCGAGTATAATATTTGTTCCCTTTATATTATGAGGTATTGGTTATACAGTACTAGTTTCAGACAGCGTTCTATCGCCGATACTGCGGCGTAGGCTGGGCGTACCCACGAACTCGTACCCGAACACCCGGGTGCGGGTCGTGACAAAAACCGGATCCGTGAAGCAACCCCCACCTGGAGACCGACCAGCTGTCATGGGACCGACAGACTGACCCTCAATCTTTGACTCATCGCCATTCGTCGCTTTGTCTCGACGAACCGAATCCTCTGTATGCCTCAAAGTATCTCGAAGTCTCTTCAAGACAAGTTTTCGACTATCCACCTCCTGTCGAATACCCCTTGAGCCTCCATCCGGTGTCTGTGGCCTGCCTGTACACCTTAGCGGCTTGAGCCTGTACATATCACAACACAAATCTCCTCGAGCCAGCTGCTGGGAACCCTTCGTAAGCATCTAATCTGTCCCCAAACAAACTGCGACAACCATCATCCGTCAGCCTCTCTACCAAAACCAAGTTGTAGAGCAAACTCGGTACATGTCGCACATCCTTGAGAACAAGCTTCTCACCAAGCTCCGTTGTTAAGTGCACATCACCGATGCCTACAACTGCAGCCGTCCCCTTGTTGCCCATATTCACATGTCCAAACCTGCCACCATGGTATGACGTAAAGATCCTCCTATATGGAGTGGCGTGATACAACGCCCCGTGTCCATGACCCAGTCGTCATCTTGACACATGCCACAAGGTTCCTCTGCGTCGGTTGCTGCGATGATGAGATATCCCATAGCCGTGAGATCCTCCTGATCATCCTCGCCTTTGGCCTTCTCAGCTTTGAGCTTCATGCAGTTCCTCTTGATATGATCCCTTTCACCACAATGATAGCAGCCCTCCTTGCGGTCCATAGTCCCAAAATCCTGAGAACTCCCTCTTGTCCTCGCCTGTGACTTGGGTCTTCCTTTCCCGTAAGAAGCCACCAGAGCGGACTCCTGAGACGATTCCACTTGCTTATGCCGGATCTCCTCGTTCAACAAGCTGCTTTTGACTGCCTCCATCGTGACAACTCCATCAGGAGCGGAGTTGCTCACCGACACCACCAACGTCTTCCAGCTTTCTGGTAGAGAACTCAAAAGCATAAGGGCCTGAAGCTTATCCTCAATTACCATCATCATCGCAGACAGCTGATTGATGATGCCCTGAACCTCGTTCAGATGTTGTGCCACCGGTGCACCCTCCGTGTACTTCGAGTTGACGAGTTGGCGAATCAGAAACGCCTTGTTGCCTGTCGTCTTCCTTTCGTACAACGAATGCAGCTTCTCCCACAATGCTTTTGCAGAATTCTCCATGGACACGTGGTAAAACACCAAGTCGTCTAGCTATTGGCGGATGAATCCAACAGCCTTCTGATCCAGTCGTCTCCAATCATCAGCACCTTTGTCCGTCGGCTTTGCGCTGTCGCCCTCCAACGGACCATGCAAGTCCTTGCACCAGAGTAGATCCTCCATCCTTGGCTTCCAAATCACCCAGTTTCTCCTGTGAGGGTGATCATACGAGTGTTCATCTGCTCCGTAGATATAGTTGCACCTTCTCTCTCGAAAAGAACCTGGCTCTGATACCATGTGTCGGGAACACGTGCGCTCTGATACCACGTGTTGGTCGCGCAGCAGAATAAGCGCTTTGCCAACCCACCTGAGATGACCAACCAATCTACGAACACCAAGCATAGATGAAGACAACTATATGGCGGTGACTACGACACCTGGACAAATCCCAACCTTTATAACTCAGATGAAATTACAATATTGCAAAAAACTAATCTTGAAACCCTTTGCCCTAATAGGTTCAACCCCCTCACCATACTCAAGAAGAAAAACAGAAGATTACAATTGAAATCATTCACCAACCCGTAGCAATCTCCCTAACCGAAGTTGACGACTCATCTAGATCTCCTTCTTGCTTCTGTCTTGGATGACGAAGTCCTAAGAGCAAAGCACGGACTTTCTCTTAGATTTTCTGTGGCCGAGTACCCCGAATCTCCAATTTGTGCTTTTTGTTTGTGCCTCCACCCTGCTCCCTATTTATAGGATGAGAAACCTAATTTAGGGTTAGGAAACCCTAAAAATAGCCAACCATATGATCCAAACATCCACTAGCATTCAACGGTCAAAAATATAACATAAAAATTCCAAAACCTGAGTAGCTGCCGCCAACACCGAACTCGGTCTCGGTTCAAAGGTTCTGGAACACCACACCGAGTTCGGCCCGAACTCTGCCGAGGACCGAGTTCGGACCGAACTCTGCCCCCCTTCAGCAGACTTGATTCCCAACATAATTAGGACGTCATCCAGTCACCTCCTACGACGATTTGATGGGCAAGACTGAAGTATACATCAATGCAGAAGAGAAACATAACTGCAAGCGCGCCTTGGCTATGCCTTCTCAATCCTTGACGAGCAACAAAGCACGAAGCTCGTTCCCGACAACAAAAGAAGAGCGGTACCGTCTCCGTAGGTTTATATAAGCTATCGACTCATGGATATCAAAATTTGAATCGACTAGTAGCAAAGTCTTTATGCACATCAAAGGCTATCAAGGCACTCAATGACCGACCCCTATGCCAGCAAACAGTCTCGTATCTCGACAAAGGATTAGAGCATACTGCTAATTCCATAGTCAGTACAGCCACCCTACAGAAAATTATAAGGATCTCAGATGAGAAATATGAAGACAAATATAGGAGTTCATGAATCAGACGACACACGCAGCTCAAGGAAGGAAACAACAAATGTATAACCCAGATACAATAATCGACATCAAAGAAATGACATACATCTATACAACGACAGACGACAAAATAATCCCCCACCAGTTAGGAGAAATACACCGCCCATAGCCTATAATGTGCAACCCGTCCAGGTTGCCCCTGAGAAGGAGATAGTAGCCACGCTCAATGTGATTGTCGACGAATAAGCAATAGCATCAGGAGGAGAAAGCTCCAAGGCTCGAAGGGCATATAAGCGAGCTATCAGTGAAGTGTCTATCAACTTAATAAAAACCTCACCCAAGAGGAAAACCCCCTGAGCTTGCCATCGCATTCATATGTGAAGACTTGAACATGTCAGTCAACCACATGATGATCTGCAAGTTGTCTCCATGATAATGGAAAATCTTAAAATCAACAAGGTGTCAGTAGAAAGTAGAAACTCTGTGGACATCGTATTCAAATCTACCTTTGAGTAAATAAAACTCGGGTCAGAAAAGGTAAAATCATTTAAGCTTGGCAATCACATAGGGCATTTGTATGGGTTCAAGAATCATTCGACGCCGAATCATTCGATGCCGGTTCTTGGAGTCTTGGAGTTGAATGTGGTATTCAGGGAATATCTAGTGGAGGGGGTACATCTTGTGAAATTCATGATAGCAAACATACCATCTGCGTACAACATGATTTTAAGAGGCCTGACAGTGAATACCTTGAAAGTTGTCATCTCCACCTTCCATCTGAAGATGAAATTCTCGACGCCAATGGCGTCGGACTAGCATGAGGCAAGTAGAATTGATGGGTCAGTTGCAGTGATAGGGCCTCCTGGACTAACATGAGGTTTGAAATAATCAATTGCAACATCTTCGCCTGGAGATGCAGGGTTATTGCCTGAGACCGTTGGGGTGCCTGCTCCGGGGTCTCTTGCGCGACCAATGTGACTTTAGCAGCGTACGCATGACCCAAGCCAACATTCAGGCGTAGGGGTGCTCCATTGGGCAGGTTTTAGGGAGTGTTCAGAGCAGTTCAGTTGACTGCGGCTCACCGTGCTTGGGTGGAACTCTGGGGATCGGTTGTCTACGCTGCAGCCTGAGTCACATATGCAAACATCCCAATGGTCATGAGTCTGGCTAGTGCAGTACGATTGTTAACGCTTGTTGTACTCAGAGAGGGTAGTTTGTCCGTGAGCGGGACTGTCGATTGCGACCTAGAACGTAAGTTGTAAACCGTTGTAGGCCACACGCTCGTGTCGAAACTTCTTGAACACAGACGAAAGGAGCAATCGAAGAGAGACTTCTCATAGACACCAAATGTCAAGGAAAGTCTCAGTTTCTTAGGCTTGATCCAGTAGCTTGATTCAATATGCTTCTAGGCCCGTGTTTGAGAGTTTGCTTAGTCTTCCTTCAGCTTCCCTTCTTCTCCTTTTTTGATCACAAGGTAGTCAAAGGCGCAAAGGGTGCATATTGCCTGAGGTACACGACGCACGTCCGAGTAAAGTGAGACATAAGAATAAAAACTAATAAAAATATATATACATAAATAAATAAATTAGTAATGTAAAAAATAAAACAAAATAACATATTAAAACAAACTAAATTATGTTAAAACATAACAAAGTGAGCTAGCATAGTAGTAGTAGCAGTGAACAAAACTAGCAATAATTTGTCTTATCTAACAAGAAGTAACAAAATAAAAGATGCACAACATAATATAAAGGGCTAATTAGCGTTTAGACCTTGGATTTTATATCAGCTTAGAATTTAAGCCATGACATGTCTAATTGAAAAGTTTAGACCCTAAATTTTTATTTTTGGTTTACATTTTTCCATAATACTCTTAACACGTGTACAGGGACAACAACCAACACATGTTGGAAATGAGGGTATAATAGAAAAAGGAAAATCAAAAATAAAAATTCAGGATCCAAAATTTTCAATTGGACATGTCAGGGCGTAAACTCTAAGCTGATATAAAATCTAGGGTCTAAACGATAATTAGCCCTAAAATAAAAGCAGAACCAATAGAACAATCATTCATCTTCATCAAACTCCAATAAATCACCATCATCACCAATACTCCTATCACTATCATTTTCTGTCTGGTGAGTCTATAGAGACAAAATAAAGAACAAATACAAAAGACGTACCTAGGCCTCTACTTGTTGGCACCTTGCTGTGAGGTGTGCCTTTGACTACATTGGATGACCTGCAACAAGGCGAGCGGGGGGAGGGGGGAGGGTACTTGTCCGTAGACCCTCCGACGAGAAAATCAGTCACCATAATATGAGAGAATAAAGAATTTGACAAAGTTTCGTCTAGAAAAAAAAAACGCTTACCATTCTCCATTTTTTTGAGATATTTATAGGTGGGTGTGAGCGAGCATGTGCTTGTTGTCAAAACTTCTCTATTTACAACTTTGTCACTGAATATTACATGTCTGCTAGTGGATATTTTGTTGTGCTTGGGGACAAAATGATTTTATTTACCATTCTACCGTGAAGTTAGTCCATGGGCACTCGATTTTACTCTTTTGTCCTTTGCCTCATCTGACCCATTTTGTGCAATTGGCTGCGCATTCTGGACTTCCTACGGGCTAAGCTCTCTTTGGTGACATATGCTCAGTTTTACTGGATTGTTATTGGGCTGAGCTATTTTTGGGTACTTGGACTTGGATGAAAACAATAACCTGTTAGTTTAAGGATAAGGTTCAGGTGTCTGTTCATCCAACTGATCAGAATCTGACCCATTTCTTTAGCTTCTGAAGTTTCGTATTTTACTCATAGATTAAAACCTATTTCTTATGTTCATAGATTCAACCCAAACCCGACTTCGTTTTTCTTACGCTAAGCTGGGGCTCAGAGAGAAAGAGAGGCATGAACCTGTCCTTTGAAAGGTTATAGAGGTGCAGCTGGGTTCTTGAGGGTGAGGAAGCAGTGACGTCATCCTGTCCAACACCCGTATCCATATCCATACTATGCAACATAGTTGATTAATTATTCTTCCTATTTAAAAAAATTTCCGTATCACGTATCTGTGTTCGTATTTGTGCAACATAGCCAAATTTATATTTTGCACCTTTCTACCGAGTGATCCGGGCAGGAATCAGAATGTTTTCACTGAGGTACAGTTTGAACTCATCATACAAATCATAGTCTCATAATGTTAATAGGCTAACTCTGCAGAAGTGTAAATTTTTCACTCATCTGCATCTAACTGTATACTTACACTTGGCTATTTTTTTTTCTACTAAAAGGACGAAATCTATAGGATAGCTAAAATTGAGGCTAAGATATTTTGGTTTTTCTCGACAGGCATACTCGGAGACTATACTTCATATGACCCTAATTTAACACCTTTAATAATTGTTGGATCAACAACCAGTTTTAATATCTTATGTTGTAATTAGTAATACACAATCTATTTAAATAGCTAAAGAGAGGGTGCCTCAGTGACATGAGGCTTCTTTTGATGCAAGATTTCAAGATTCTCAAGATATTGGTAACATTGCTCACTTATGCAAAGGCTGGTTATGTGACTCGAACTAGTATCCTCCTGGACAAAACATCAAGCCGCCATCGGGTTCCAAGTCTTGTATCAATGAAATCATTTTTTGGTGAGTAAAGATGACACCGAAAATAAAATCAAAAGAAATAGTTTCAATTATTGATGACAAAGGTAGCGGTCAAAAATACATTTCAGGAAGAGAATGAGGAACCTCTAAGAGATGGAGAGGACATTGCTCAAACCTTGAGCTAAGCAGGCAAACTAAGTTCTCAAGACTGGAGAAATAAGGAAGGGAAGAAAAAGAAGAAGATGACGGAGGAGGAAAGCAGAAAAGAAAAAATATCTAAGAAAGGAAGAAATAACAAGAAGTGGAAGAAGATCAAATGGTAAGCAAACTGCTGTGATCATTTGATGGCCAGCATACATAATCTGTAGGATTGGAATTTTTTCCCCCTTTTTTGCTCTATCCACTTTACGGCTAATTCTGATAGGATTTGGGTTAGGATTAGGGGTATCTAGTTACATAGCTATGAACCATCATCTAACACTTGTAGGTGTGATAATAGGCATACTATTATAAAAAAATGGTTAGAAATTGGATTGCCCACACTTTGGAAGGACTGAAACAAAGAAGTGGATTATAAAATCACTCGTATACCATTTTGTGTATACTATACTATCATTCGTGTGAGTAAGGAAGTTGAATTAACTCAGATAAGGGATAAGTAAACATATCGGTGGTATAGGTCTGTTATATCATGGTTTCCCTTCTTCTTTTTTTCCATTTTTCAAAGCTGGTGTATAATAGCTCAATCTAAGCATCTGTCTAATTTTTTTTCCTTTCATTTTTTCTTCATATTTTGAGTGTTATAATCTATAAAAAAACAATGTACACTTTATAGAACTTAAGAGTTTACTAGCTTCACTTTATGGTTGCTTTTTTCACTTCAGGGCACTTGTATTACCAAAAAGGAAATAAGTCTGGAGCGACCTGGCATAGCAGGGACCTCAGTTCGAGCTGACAATAAAATAGCAGCAACTGCGGGATGGGATCACAGGTCAGTTCTGTGTCTCAGTTAATTCTCTTGCTGTTTGACTTTGACATTAATAACCTATAACTTTTTTTTGGGTAACAACTACAATGAAGTTTCTCCTATCTTATTTTCCTCCTTTGTTTTATAGCCAATAGCTTTAAGACTTGGGATGTTTGCCACCCCCTCCCGCATCAATTTGATGGTCTGGCAACCTACTTAATACCTGCATGTGAAATGTTTGTTAAGTTCAAGAAGTTTTCTTGTTGAAGAATATGGCTGTACATGTACATTTAATATTACTTTTACTTCTCACTTTCTTTTGTTCTCTCTTGTATTCAATGTTTTAATAACTGGTTCAACCGGTCTTGAACCATGAACCGGACACGACTCCAGTTCGGTCCTATATGTCGAACCGCTCGGATGGTTGCACCACAACCCGTGTGAACCGGGAGCGTTTCAAAGCAAAGGACAAAGCAAGTTAATAGGTTAGAATTTTTGTTAAAAGTTTTACAACACATGGATTTGAACCCAGCCCTCTTTGATTCTATATGCGAGTCTTCATCACTTTGATATGGAAACATTGATGTAAACTTTGTAGTCCATTTTTATTTGAGTTAGTATTCATTGGTAAGCAATGTATTACTTCGCAACCAGCCCCCACTATAGATGGTTCATATTTTGAGCATCGGTGTGGTATGAGTAAACGTTGGTGTGGTATGAGTAAACGTTGTAACTAAGACTGCTTCGGAGGTTTATTACGATTGTTTTATCTCAAAAATGAAAAATAATATGAATAAATGAGAATAGTAGAGATTTAAAATATTGAGGTTTGACTCATTAACATGTTGGAATCATACAAAAGCAATATGGTACATTTTTTTTTCTTCAATTTTTATAGAAACTTTGTTTCGAGTAGTATTAGGTTTTACATTCTTCTAACTTTGTCTTGAAAAGAAAACTAAGACGATTTAGTATTTTTTATAAAAATTTTCATTTGTGCCTATGATTTTCCCTAGTATTATTATTGAAGTTGGGGAAAATGGTTTATATATATATATATATATATATATATATATATATATATATATATATATATATATATATTGATTATATTATTTTAACGTCATCATCGTTGAAGTGGACGGTCCAACTGGTTTGACCATGGAGACCTTCCACGAACCTTCCACTTAAATGGTCCAATGGTTGGACAGGTTTTTAAAACATTGCTTCTGTAAATTTGACAATTTTTGTTTGCTATGCTGATTGCTTTTTGTGTGTGTGACAGAGTTCGAATTTATAACTACCAGAGGGGTAACGCTCTTGCTGTACTGAAATATCACAGTGCTGCGGTATGCTAATATTTTGTCCTTTATATATTCTAGCAATAAGCAAACTAACATTTTAATGTTTGTTGAGCTGAAATGTTAAAACCGGTGTTAATGGTTTATACAATCTTGCGTCTTCTAGTTTTGTTTTAGCAATGAACAAATCACAATATAATGCTTTGCCCCACATCATAACAATATGGCTAACTATCACAGTTTTAGACAACAAAAACAAATAGAAAACCTAGTTTTAGAAGGCCTTCATATCTAATATTAGTGTATGGTTTAACCTTCATCTGCCATTGTTAAATATGAATGTTGTTTGCATCTAATTGAAGTAATGGAAATGGGTGTATGATGCCGACACGGTGAAACCAAAACCATGTAATTTCTGCATGGATGTAATTCACATCATATGTCAGTGTCGTGAAAGCTTAAGCTTCTGTTAGAGATTATTTCATTATACCTGGTTTTAGATTTTGCAAATACCAAACTTAGGTAATTGAGCTTTCAAGGAGACCACTGTATGCTAATGGAAAAAAAAGATCACAATCTAATATTTTCATTACAGTGTAAACCTGATTATTGTCTCAAATTTGAACTTCTACCCTTTACGAAGGTTTTCAATTCTAAATACATTTCTACAGGATAGACGATAATATGTTCTTCACAAAGTTGGTCAGTTACCTTTAGTTGCACATGCACTCGTACGGGCATCTGGTCGAGTTTGTGATTCAACATCCTCATTAGTGGTTATGTTTGTCTTCTTTGCAGTGTAATGCGGTGTCCTTCTCATCAGATAGCAAGACGATGGCTTCTTGCTCAGAGGATACTACTGTAGCTCTTTGGGAACTATATCCGCCTCGCACCCGGGACATGAAGACAATATGTCAGGCCTAGGCATGCTGTTCTCATAGGACTGGATGGCAATGGTTTCTTGGCCCAGGGAGAGTACTGTGACTACATGGAAACTACACCTGCCTGACTATCGAAGCAATCAATATTCTTCATTTCATTGGTAGGTGAGGATAATACAAAAAATATTAGCCTCATCCTCGGAGGGATGAATATATGTGATTTTCAATTATCAGTGGAAAATACTCGTCTCTCTAAGCAAGCATTGTTTTTGTAACATGTACCTACCAATGAAATGAAGAAAAGTTTTGTAATTAAATTGTGCCGCTTGTTTTGTTTATTATGTGAATTGGAATTAAGTGAATCATCTGGTTCAGTTCACATTGTTTTGTGATGGAAATTTTGGCAATTGGGAACCGTTAAGGAATGAATTTTAGAGTGGACGATTTGTTTCATCATTGATTGTGATAAGTTCACCTTCAACATTAGAAGCGTTGCTTACTTGGAAAGTTTTTTTTTTCCTTTCCAATTTTAGAATATGGGAGATGTACATTGGCAGTCTACAAGACTTGGTAGCAGTATAATCTACTAGTGATCCGAAAAGTGAGGAAAATGAAGACTTTTTTTGAGTGGTGTATAATGTAACGATCTGTTCCATTCAAGCGGATTGTCGATTCAAACGGTAAAATTGTAACGATCCGATCCGCTTTGCTCAACGGGAATACTCGTTTGAGGCAAAATGATTTTCAGACATGATCCATCAGGGGTTAGGTTTTTAGAGACTCGTTCGGAGTATCGTTCGTCCGAGACGAATCATCGCTAATGTGGGTGGCTACGATGAACTTGTCTTTGCTTAGCTAGCACACTTAAAATATGGACGATACATGCTAGTCGCTAGAAAATTATCTCCTGCATGCTAATAAAGAATACAACACACCTAACTAAGGGAATCATTTCAACTTGTATTGCTTGTGTTAGAACATGGAAATGAAACTTTGCTTATAAATGGACTTTTCCATGCTACCTTTGTCTTGTGCAACTAGATCCCGATTGTCTGCGGGAGATCGGGACGTGACATATTGGTATGAGAGTTACGCAGCGGAAGCGTGATGGACCAATTTTTATATTTTATTTCCAAAAGTGGGAGAAAAATGGAGAGAGATGAAAGAATTTTGGAATAATTTATCCAATTATCCCTCGTATAAATTATGAAATGAGAATACCAAAAATTAAATAGTAATTATATCTCAATTTATATAAAAACAATTATTTTTAAACTTTTTTTCTTTTCTATTTTTTCTTGAGGAAAAATCTTCAAAAGTTTCTAAACAAAGCACTAGTCTCGCAAAGAAATGTTTTGATTTGTTAGTGTCTTTTTTTACGTCTTAAAAAATATTAGCAAGGGACTTTCTCTTGTTAATTGTTTGGTCTGTCTTTGGGTTAACGAATTTGGATTTGTTGACCACCAAATATATTCCCCACTCGTTCACATTTAGGGTTCCTTCACATTTTAGGGACATTTAGTATGCTGAATCCTATATAATCGACAACGAAGAAAAATTTCTTAAAAAAAATAAAAAGAAATTTTTTTTTTAAACGAAAAAGGATAAAAAATCGAAAATAAACAAGAGACAAAATTTTTTAAGTATATAAAAAACCAAAAACAAAAAAAATATAGCCACCTAATCTTAACGGATAAAATTTTCATGTTTCGTGGATAAATTATTTATTTAGATATTCGTAATTTCTGTTTAACCTAAACTAAATATGGGAATAGATTTTCACCCTAAATTTGTCCGGGAATAATAAAAAATCTGGTGTATGGATTGTTTGGTTAGGAATATTTGAATTAATGCTTTCAATGATAAAAAATAGATAGGAAACTACGCACTTTTTGGTCCCTCCAGTAGAGGACAAAGGTATTTGTTTAAGATAAAAAAGTGTAAGAGTATATTATAATAATAAAAAATGATAATTAATTTTACAAATAAAGATGAATAGTAGTTAAAATTAATTTATCATAAAAAATCAGAGTCTTTGTCTAAAGAAAGCGTTGAGAAATGACGTATGTATAGAACATTTCAACAAGATAGTTTTTTCAAATCTCTTGAAATGTAATCTGTTCTAAACATATATGCCATGGTTCCTTACTTCGACATGGTACAAATATCTAAATTTTACCATTTTAGATACTTTTTCAGACCAATTGTCTATACTAAGTAACAATCCAAATTTTTTTTGTCCATTTACCAATTATTCGTAAACAATATTTTCATAAGTTTTTAAATTTTATAAAAAACATTATTATATTTTAATTTCTAAGTATTTATTTAAACATAATTTTAAATTATTTTGTATATAAAATTTTAGAAGAAGTATGAAATTTCATGTGTCATTATTATATAAAAAAACAAACATGTGGCATAGTGTGTGAGATGGAAGGATTGCATTGTCTTTGCCTAGACAACATAACATAATGATGGTTGTTTTTTTAAAGGACATTTTACGTTAACTACTCATATATTTTATATTTATTATACTATCATTTTTTATTTTGAAATTAATTACATGTTTGATATTTTAAAGAAGTTATAACACTAAGTATTCTTATTTAAGAAAAAAAATACTAAGTATCCTTATTTTTTTAAAAAAGTAAAAAACTAAATCAGAGGTTGGCCATGTAGTTATTTTTAAAATAGTACACTGATAGTACCCATGGAACAGGGAGTTAATGTATGGTTTGTGATAAGGGCAATACTAAATTTACTCGGGAATAGCGAAAATGTTTAGCATTAATAATTACAAGTTTGTCACTCCCAAAATTTACTCGGAACTGTCCAACTCTTGATTTTTTTTATAATCAGGACTGTCAATATGTTGAATTTTTAGGACTGTTAAAATTTTTACAGTCCTAATTATAAAAAAAATAATAATCAAGAATGGACAGTTCCGAGTAAATTTTGGGAATGACAAACTTATAATTATCAATGGTAAACATTTGGGCTGCCCCAGAATAAATTTAGCAGTGGCACACTCAACAGCCTTAATGTATTTGTTTGTTTTTTTAAAAGAGAGAGACTCTGTGACAGGCAACCGGGCCCCTTCTTCATCTTCTTCTTCTTCTTATTCTTATTCTTCTCCGACTTTTTCACCAATCCACACCATCACCAACCCATACTCAAACCCAACATCAACACCACCACCAAAATTTATTCGGGACTGTTCTCTCTTGAATTTTTTTATAATCAGAACTGTCAATATGTTGAATTTTTAGGACAGTCCTAATTATAAAAAAAATTAAGAGAGAACAGTTCCGAGTAAATTTTGGGAATAACAAATTTATAATTATCAATGGTAAACATTTAGGCTGTCCCGAGTAAATAAATTTAGCATTGGCACACTCAACAGCTTTAATGTATTTGGTTGTTTTTTAAAAGAGAGACTGTGAAACCGGGCCCCTTCTACATCTTTGACACTATGTGAAACCGGGCCCCTTCTACGTCTTTCTTCTTCTTCTTCTTCTTCTTCTTCTTCTTCGACTTTTTCACCAACCCACACATCACCAACCCGTACCCAAACCCAACATCAACACCACCAACAAAAAACCCTCCCCGGTTTTGCGGCTACTGCAGCTATTGCTGTCGCTTCCCTTGCAGCTACTGCTGCCCCCCCTACTGCGGCGGCTGCCACTGCCGGCGACCGCGGGGTCTGACCGGAGGTTCCTTATCCCTCTTCAGCTCTCATCAAAACCCCCAAATTCCTTCTCCTCTAAACCCTAAGGCAAGTCCTCCTCTTGAATCTCTATTTCAAATTCTAATTTTTTGATTTGGGTAAATTAGGTTTAAAGTTTACTATAGGTTTTGTTTCGATATAAATTGAAATTAATCTATCACATGAACATATGAATCGGATTTAATATGGACGCACGGACACGACAGTAGTACACCAAAATCGGAATAGCTCTGCTTATGTGCATTTCTATGTGTTCTAGGAAAATAAAATAGAATAGGTCGTATTCGACATTCTCCCAAAACAAATTACCATCATATAGAAATTGATTAGCGAAACCCAAATCATGTTTTAAGTATTTTCTGCTCTGTGCCAGTTGAGAGAATTATTACCTGAATTTCTATTTTCATATCTCATATTACTTCGATATTTAAGATGAAATACATACTTGAATTTTGAAAATTTTGATATATACTAGAATCTTGGAATTTGAGACAAGATACATACTTGCATTCTGGAATTTAAAACAAGATACATACTTGCATTCTGGAGTTATAAACAAGATACATACTTGAATATTGAAAATCGAGATAAGATGCAGAGCAGAGTTAATATAAGATAATAGAATATGTATTGTTTGCAGCTCTAGGTTAGTGCATTGAGAGGGGAGAACAATTTGAATTTCATCGTACAAAATTCTTGTAATATTATAACAAAAAAAAAAGATCAGTAATAGCTCCTTCTACAAGATCTTACAAAGTGAGTGTGTGAGGCTTAACTCACCTCTTGAATTCGTATTTATTTCGATAAAATATCGATTATGTGAATCAATGATTACATAGTTTTTCTTACCTGATATGAGGGGCCGGACTCTAAGCACCGTGCCATCTTGTCATAACCTGATCCTTGATCATGAAATTATTGCCAGAAAACTAGACAATGTGGTCATTCAAAGAGTTCTCCAAATTGCATCATTATATAGAAAAATTATTTGTGATTGTGGGTAGTGAATCTTATGATGTATTGAATTGATTTGACACTAAGAGATCACTAGAATAAGACTTAGACAGAGTCATATTTCAAGTTAATGCTATAATACTTCTATAGAATTTACCACTCAAAACTCTTATCTAAGAATCGTAAATGACCTTTAACTATTTCTCATTGTATCTTATCTTATCTTATCATGTAATTTTTAATTTTTTTTACCGTTCTTGATCGAGAACTTCCATGTCGTTTTGACGACCTAGTATTGTTTACAAGGAAAAAATGAGACTCTAGAAGAGACATTGACTTTGTACAACATTGACAAAGCCGACAACTGATCGTGGAATGATCCATCGTGGAATGATCCACAACAGCTCAAAGGAGCAACAACTTCATTTTGTAGTTGGACAATTTATGTAAATTATGTGTTTTGAGATATTCTACCAGTAAGAGTTATATTTTTATACAGTCTTATATATAGTAGTTGTGGTTAATTAGAATGCAAATCTGTTTAGTATTATCTGCAATTTCCATCATAGTACCTTTACATGCGACAATCGTACGATTATCAGTGTATTCGTATAGCGTGTAGCCTGAAGATGCTAGTTACATACCGGCTTATCGTATTATAAGAGCGGGGCATGACATAATTAACATTGATTAAAGTTTAACTAAATAATTATATAATAAAACAAGTAGATTATCTTAAATAATAATTAACTATCCTATTTATTAATTAATTACTAATAATTAGATCTAAACATATTCGGTCCAAATCTATATAGTGCATACACATCCAAAATTATTTGTCGCGTCAGACACATAAAAAACTGAACAAATACGTATATGACACTACCTAATGTCTCAAATCGTGTCCTTGTTTATCGTGTCATATTCATAGTCAATAAGTCAAAAAATAAGTAAAAAATAACGTAAATAAAATTTATTTACTAACCGTTAACACTAATTAAGAACAAAAAATTATATTTTAAAATATTAATTAATATTAGTTAGTTTAATCAATGATTAGCAAAAAAAATCATAAGTGATTACTTTCATTTAATCAATTATTAGTTATATAGTTAATTGATAAAAAAGGAAAACATGCACATATATTGCCAAAATTTGGACGAGGGAGCCAAAATTATTCCTCCCAATTTCCACCGACAAGAACTGCCTCATAGTCACTTCATCCATTTTCTTTCTCTCTCGTACCCCTTACCAAACAATGAAATGTTAGGAATTGGAGACAATTCCTACTGAATTGGAGAATCCAGCTCCAATTCCTAACTACCAAACAACTCCTTAGATGGCATTTGGACGAAGGTTTTGTATTTCTAGGAATCTACTTTCCATTCCTTTTCCATAGAAAATAAATTCAATATTATTATATCCATGTTTGGTTATGTTGGAAATATGTAGTCCGGAAATTTTAGTTTTTCCATTCTCATGTTTGGTTCAGATAGAAATAGAAATATTAATTTGTTTAGTTTTCATAAATACCTTTTCATTAATTTCATGATGATACTGCTATCTAAATTCAGTTGGTGTCATTGATGATATTATTGTCAAAAAAAATGTAATTAATGCACCCAACCAACATTTTCAAAAAGAAAAATATTCCCAAGAGCGAGCTTCAGTAACTCATAATTCTCTACCAACCAACCAACAACAAATTAGTTTAAATCTCAAGTTTAACACATACAATTAGTTAAATGCTAGTTATCCATGTGCCTCAGACATTCCTTATTAATTTAATTTTTGAAATTGTTTATCATTTAATAATATATTTAATAGACTATTTTATTAGTTTTTAGTTTTTTTTTATTAACATGTAAGTTGTTATATTGGTAGCCATTTGATATATTTTGTATTTTTTAATCATGATCCTCTTTCTCCTTTAATGTTTTGATATACCTTCTGTGTTTTAACAGTGATCCTTCTTTAATGATTTGGTGAAAAACATATTTCGCTTTATTATATAAATATTAATTTCACCTGAAGGTGAATCACATTTCACTTGCAAATGGCTATCCAATAGTCTGACCAGTAAACCCAAATTTTTTTGGTGATTACACTGGCCACTACAAAATGTGATAGGAGCTATCGCATGTTAGGGATCAACACACTCAAGTTAAATTGTTAGAGGGCAACACACAATTGTTAGAGGGCAACACACAATTGCAATCCTAAGCAGATATGACGCACACTAAGACTCCTTCACAAGCAAGATAAATATTCATCATTTGAAATATGTTTTGTAGGTTATAGAGTTTTACAAATGTAGGGGGGGGAGGGGGGGGTGGGCAACTTCTTATTGATTTTTAGATTTCATGTTTAAGTAATATATAGTCCAAATTGAGACTATTTCTGAAATTTTGAATCTCATTATTGGGGTTTCGAAGCTTCAGAAATTGGGATAGTTCTGTTGGAAACGACAAAAGACTGTCAACATTTAGCTATTCCAAGGCGCTCGAAAAAGACGCGCCTCAGGTGCGCCTTAAAAATTGTGTCCCGCCTGGAGTTCCCTGAGGCGCTGCCCCTGTGCCTAGGAGCAAGGCGCGCCTTTGACTACACTGATTCAATCTATATAAAAATAAGGAGATTCCTTAGGGCACTACATAATATCACTGGTGCTGTCACAAATTTGTCAAAAATAGTTTATTTATAATACCATTTTAAAAATGTTAGGAGACGTCACAACTATTGTTTGGAATGTCAAAATTTTGACAGTCCGAATCTAACAATAGTTGTGATGTCTCATAACATTTTTTTAAATGGTATTATAAATAAACCTTTTTTACAAATTTGTGACAACACCGTTCAATATTATGTAGTGCCCTTAGGAATCTCCTTTTTTTTGTATAGATTGAATTATGGGATTTGATGTCCAAAAGGAAACCTGATATTCCAAAATACTTGGGTTCAAACATAGCTAGAGGCATTACTTATTGAAAAGCAGCAGGAATACCAAAGCAGCCTTAAACCCTACCTACTTTTGTGCTCTCGCTCTCTCACACACATTAGTTTGTGCCAACCGGAACAGAAACACCCACACCCACCGGCCGTGCAAACCTCTCACTGGCATCCTCCCTCTAGTAATTCCTCCTTTCTCTCTCACACACACAAATTTTCAGTTTGTCCTAAAAAAACCTAAATTATATTTTCTCTCCATACCTAGATTTGCATAGGTTGCATGACCTGTTTACCAAATCCGTTCTCTAACTTTTTAGAGCTTGCAACTAATTCATCATATTTAGCAGTAAGAGCATCAATTTTAAGTAAGGCATTAGAGTACTTCTCCTTCTCCTGTTTTAAGTATTCCTTAAGTTAAGCATTTTTTTGATTGCTTTCATCAAAGTAGTCAAGTGCTTCTTCTAAGCTAAGCTTAAGTTTAAAGATTGCAATAGAGTCAACAGAAGAGGACTTGTCTTTAGCTTCCTTAAGTAAACAAATGAGCTCCTCATTCTTAAGTTGATAAGATTTGATATTCTTTCGAGCTTGCTTATAATTATTCCTAAGCTTCTTGAAGTCTTCAAATAAATCATTAAAAGCATCAGATAATTCATCATAGGAAAATTCTTTTACTAATGAATCATGATTTACCTCGCTTACCATTAGGCATAAGTCTATCGTATGTCGAGAGTTTTCATCATTCTCGCACTGAATGCTTGCATTTGTTACTAGGCCTCCAGTTTGGCATAAGCTTGCAGTATCTTCTTCCCTTGAGTTACTGCTATCGTTGTTGCATGGAATGTCTGCATCTTTCTTCATACTTGCTACTTGCTCATTAGGACATAAGCTTGCAGTATTATGAGGTTTTTCTTCATCTTCTTCGTCGCTTTCATAAGTTGCTTCCAGCATTTTCCATTTTCCATATCTCATGTGATGTTTTGCACTTGGAAATGCGTTTGAATTCATCATTGCCTAGAGCACAGTAGAGCATGTACATTGCCTTTGCATCATCGCTTGCTGCTTTGTTTTCATCTTCGGTATATTCATCATCTGCTTTGTCAACTCTTTTGTAACCATTAGTAACATATGTTCATAGATCAAAGCCAAGAGATTTCAAGAATGCACTCATGTGCTTTCCAGAAGAAATAGTACTATCAAATAAGGGTGGCCTATCAGTGAGTTGACTTTCACCATTGATGGGAAAGAGTGATCGTGTTGTTTCTATGTGCTACTCTTTGGATGTTAATCTGGTAATCAAGAGAACTTGCTCTGATACCAATTGAAGGATCGTGTATGGAAACTCTAGAGGGGTGGATAGAGTTTGTGTATGCAGCGGAATAAAATCACCTATTAAAAATTATGTGTCATATAATTAGTAATCAACTACTAATTGTAAGTGAAGCAGATATATATAACAGTGTAGCTAGCAGGATAGATAAATATATGCAGTTGAGTTTAGAAGAGAGCAACGCAAACACCGAGATTTTATCCTGATTTTCCTCTGAGAGGACTAGTTCAGGCCCGAGAACTTTTGCTAGGAGTTGTATCCACTATAATCACCAATAGTGAATCACAAGCTTTGATCCGAAGGCTTGCCACTTCTTACAACCACGAGATTTGATCCGAAGTCTCGCAATTTCACACACGTGCGTTTGATACGAAGAGCACGCAGGCTTCAAGCAGAAGAGGGGCTTGATGAACCAAGCTATTACAACTCAAACAACTTATAACCGAGATCACACTTGACACTAGGAAGCTGAGGAGTTGATCTTGGAGATGGAAAAGTTTAGGCTCAGGGTATTGCTCACAATATGATAGAAAGATGTAGAATTGGATGATTTGAAATGTGGAAATTTCAATCCTATTTATAGGGTTTTAGCAAACCGAATTCGGCCAGAGTTTGAATGATCGTTTAGTGACCTTTTTAAGTTCACGTTAGACACTTTGACCCTGGAAATGTGGAGCAAGAGTTGTCTTCTTTTTTAACTTATGGATTCTAGGTTATGTGAAACCATATATTAAGTGTCATGTGTTAAAGTTCGAAAGACGACCATATTTTATTTGATCACACAAATTTTTCTAAAAATGCTTCATTATATCGTTTTTTTAGCCTCCATAAACTAATTCTGGGGAATGTACAAGAGGCTAAGCATTTCAGATAGTTTGAAGGAGTGCTGACTTGATATATTGCACCTTAAATGGTTCATTTTCTTAACATATAAATTGTCTCCAATGAGTTTGTCTGCTTTTTGTTTCTTAACATATAAGTTGTTGTGTTCTGTTTTTCTGCTGCTTTTAAGGTCCTTTTATGCATAAATTTTGTCGTGGATTTGTTCAGGTGCGTCCTTAGCTTTTCCTCTATATGCCTCTGTACAAACCTCCACCTCCTCGACTTCTTTTGAACAATGTCTCATGCATGCGAAACGCGCAGACTGTCCTCCGCAACATCAATGTGACTGTCCATGATGGCTCTGCTCTTGTAATGACTGGTGCGAATGGGTCCGGAAAGACCACCTTACTCCGGATGCTTGCAGGATTCTCCCGCCCCTCCGCTGGCGAAATCCTGTGGGACGGTAATGACATTACCTCTCCTGGGGTCTTCCAACAATACAAGCTGCAACTCAACTGGCTCTCGCTGAGAGACGCCGTAAAAGATAAGCTAACTGTCTTGGACAACGTTCAGTGGTTTGAAGTTCTGGAAGGGAAGTGTGGAAGAGCAAAACCAGCACTCGAGTTGATGGGGCTCGGTAGGCTGATCAATGACAAGGCAAGGATGCTCTCTATGGGGCAGAGGAAGCGACTGCAGCTGGCAAGAGTGCTTGCTATTGACAGGCCAATTTGGTTACTGGACGAGCCTTCTGTTGCTTTGGATGCTGAAGGGGTCCAGTTGTTGGAGTATATAATAGCCGAGCACCGTAAGAAGGGCGGGATAGTGATCGTGGCGACGCACCTGCCAATCAAGATTGAGGATGCAATGTCTTTACGGCTCCCACAAAGATTTCCGAGGAGGATGACCTCGGTTGATATGCTTAATTGATGTCAAGTGTGTAAGTGTTGCTCATGCTTTTGTTCTGATATAGCACTTAATGTGTTACCACCAATCTTCCATTGGAAAACTGTATTATTACAATTTTAAACTTTTTTGAGCAATAATTGATGCTGGTCGGTAAATTTTTTTATCACGGATATTGGTTAAAGTTGATGCTGTCTTTTATTGGTGTCTATATGTGAAGGTATGCTACTTATCCGAACTATGATGTATTGTCTGATAGATGTTAGCAGCAGCTCAATGAAGCTGCATTAAAAAGTAGCAGAAATCCGAAGACTTCTTACACTTGTACTGTAATGAGTCTAGCTCTTCCTCTTCCTATGTTCCTCCATGCTGACTTGTCTAGATTTCTTCATGGCTCGCCCACTAGAACAAAGCAAGAGGAAAAACAAGTAGAATTAGGGTATTTGGTAGAACAACAGCACACTTTTTTAATTAGTGGTATCAAGAAATTCTTTCCAAGAGGAACACAAATATACAATATGAATTTGAAGTTGCGGGAACCAAACTAAAGTTATCATCCGGAACCAAATTTAGCCATGGTGGCTTCAACTTCAACCATGACAAGTAGCATCTCTAGCCCACCATTATCATTTGCAGATACGCCAGGTCTTTGGCCGTTAACTTGACTGCTATCGTCTCGGCCACCTACCTCCTCCTCTATCACGCGCAGGAATAATTTTTCAAAGGTTGTGGATGAATAATTCATAATAATTGTCTCTTTGAAAGGATGTATTCCTTCCAAATTCTGTGTCAATTTCTATTTTGTGTCTCTTCATCATTTACAACCTCCATTGTTTCGTTAGTTCCTGCGCTGTGAAGTGCTGTTACTGTAGGAGGAGTACCGTTGTATCCTGGAAGACGACACAATCGTCACTAAACCAAAAGTACATGGGCGGGACGAATATTGTCTTAAGATTGTTATCAACGTTAATCACTCCGTATTGCATATAGCCAGAAATGTAAATATATTGTATATACCGTCTATTTTGAATGTTGACTGGTCTATTGTATGTGCTCTAGGTGTTACCATGTTAGCCTTTCGCACGTGCTTGATATCCTTTTCAAGAGTTCACGTTCACCCAACCACTTGACGCCTGTGCAAGTCTCCATATGCTCCTAAATGTCTGGCACGAGAAACTTTCGAAAACCTGTCGTATAGATGGCTCTAGTGTGTCAATATACATGCACATGTCTTTATATATGTATAATAAGAATGATCCAGTTAACCAATTGCTTTGATAACCTGTACAACTCATAATTTCCTGTTAAGTTTCTTGCCACAATCCAATGTTTCTAGGACTCGAGATAATATGCACATGGAACTGATTTTGGTTCTAGAGTCATTTGGAGTGTCCCTATCTTGTCTGATACATGTCAAACACAGAAAAGGCACCAGCTTTGGAGTGTTGTTGGAAAAATTCCTAAATGATGCAAATTGGAAGATGTAAAATTAAAGGCAGGAGATAGTAGAGGATTCGAGGCACGTTACACGCTGTCCTTAGAATAGAATTTCACCCCACGAACAGTGCAGCGGGTTCCTGGCGATCTATTCCCGAGATACAACGAATCTTTCGATCCACTTCACCGTGCACCCGGTGGCGAATCCCACGAACGATCACAACTTTGCCCGAATAAAAGAGATTGGACGGAGGAGTTTTTGGAGGAATTTAGGTTCTGGAGTTTGTCTTTTCTTTTTCGTTTCTGTACGATTTTCTTTCGTTCCGAACAGAGAGCGAGAGAGAGAAGGAAGAAACTGATTTCTATTCTCAGATCTCAGGATCGTATCCTGGATATATCTCTCACGTAACCTTTCCCACTCTTTCCGTAACGGGATTACGTGAGAACGGTTCCGCGGAAGACCAGCAACCCACCAGACCAAACCAACGAAAATAAAAAATAAAATAAATTAAGTTATGAAATTACCTTTTTACCCGTGTCCGTTCCGCGGCGCGCAAGCGTGCAAAGTGCTAAGTGCGCGACTAATAAACGCGTAAAAATGCGCATTAAATCGCGCACCCGTTCGCAGGTTGGATAAGATCTAGCCCATCCCCTACAAAGTCCACTTACCCACTAAGAGGGGTAAAGCAATATATGGAAAGGAGAATGACTTCTCCTTTCTCATGTGGGACTAAACAAAAGAGTTGCCTTTATTGAATCACATGAGTGAACAAAACTAACAATCCCCCACATGATTCAATAAGCGAACAAGGAAGGTATAGCACGATAGGAGATAGAGGAAGGAAAACAAGATAGGCAATCACACTGTGTATCAGAGGAAGGTGTCTTCCGGACTTGAACCTTCCCTTAGTGTTATACATCTCATCTATACAGACCCAAAGTGACTTAAGTCTTGAACTTAGGATCTTACTTGTACAGACTCAAAATACACACAAACACATTGTAGACATTTGATCGTATCAACAGTTGTGCACTTTTCGGCCATGTGCTATCTCGATTTCTTAAGAGCTCTAGAGAACAGCCCGAGTTCCCATAGAAAGCGGCCCCACTTTCACTCTTAAATAGGTGAATCTTTCTAGGTATTATGCAATTTATATACCCTGCTTTACAAGCCACAGATTCATTAAGATTTTACAATCACCATTTTATTTATTGCTGATCAACACTATACAGTAGAGGAATGGTTCTTTACAATTACTATCATATAGTGTTTTCAGTCACACATCAATTTTGTTGTTATCCATTGAACCTTTTCTTGGTGCTTCCAATCAAAGGTTCGGTTGCCTTTGAGGTAACTCAATCTATGGGCTTTAACCCCATTCCTCTTGCCGTTTCCAACACAAGTCTCCTTGAGAGCCCTTTAGTTAGAGGATCTGCTAGATTGTTCTTTGATCTGACGAAGTCAATTGCAATTACTCCACTGGATCGCAATTGCTTCACCCGATTGTACCTCAGATGTATATGTCTGGATTTTTCATTATAATTTGTCCTTTGAGCCTTTGCTATTGCAGCTTGGCTGTTACAGTGTACAGGGATAGCATGAACTGGTTTACTCCACAGAGGAATATCTGTTACCAGATTCCTAAGCCAGTCTGCTTCCTCACTGGTGAGGTCAAGAGCTATAAATTCTGCCTCCATAGTAGATCTAGAAATACAGGTCTGCCTGGTAGAGTTCCACGCAACAACAGCTCCACCCAATGTGAATACATATCTGTAGAAGCATAAAAAATACGCTGGAGAATTATACGCGTAAAACTCCCAATATGCATGAAGCCCGCGTAAAACGGAGCCCCAGTGCTGTGTGGCGTAAAATATGACTTCAGAGCCATTGGCGTACAACAGAGCTTCAACGCTATTTCAGCGTAAAACAGAGCTCCAAAACAACCCGCGTAAAGTAGTACTTCCATACTGCTTTGGCGTAAAAAGGTTGATACATCGCCACTTCGACGTAAAATATGTCTACTTTTAATGCAACGTGAAGTTGTACGAGGAACTCTTTGTATTCCTCGAATGAACCTGTCAGATAGAACAGTGAACCTGACTCTTGACAAAGAGTACTGCACGACGATCGAGAGGACGGCTGCAATGATGATTCTGCACAGAGACCCAGACTGTCGTTTAATGATATAATCCTTGATATAAGTCATTTTTATGCGTTCAAGGAATACGCTGCCTATGCTACACTGGCAAAGATGAGTTTTTACGCTCAACATGAGACAAAATTAGATGCCACGTCAAAAGCTGCTCTTCGTACAGAACTCGAGGCACATCTCTGCAGTTAATGCGCGAGATGGGGGCAGATCTCTGCATTTAATGCACGAAATTTGGTTCTACTTTTAATGACTGAGAGAGCTAAAATTAGGGCTAATACGCTCACGTCACCATCCTGGCATTTTACGCCAAACAGGCTATTTTCAACTATAGGAGCACGCCGTATGCTATCTCCTCGAAATACGCCAACTCAGGCTATTTTCAACTATAGGAGTACGCCGTATGCTATCTCCTTGAAATACGCCAACTCAGGCTATATTTGCAAAGGTACGTGATAAGGCTATTTGGCCCAGAATACGCTCAAGATATCAGTCAGGAAGGATAATTGGCTAGTTTATGCTGGTTACCTATCTATGCTGCATCAAGCTTTACGCAAAATTTAGCTTTTACGGCAACAGAACAGCTACTTGGCTTTTACGCCAACAAGACATCTATTTGGCTTTTACGCCAACAAGACAGCTACTTGGCTTTTACGCCAACAAGATAACTATTTGGCTTTTACGCCAACGAGACAGTTATTTGGCTTTTATGCCAACTATCTCTACACGAGGGGCGGTTACCTACGTGGCTTGCATGCCGTGATCTTTGATGAGCGATTATACATGTTACCTCATAATGGGACACGTGTCACACGCAGATTCAGGAGATCATTCATACGTGGGTAGCAGTTATTATAACCGCCGCATAAAAGGTGAAACTCTCTCCGCTGTTTGATTTCTACGCCGACTAGTCAGTTACTGTGACTGAACTCTATAAATAGAGACCTTCAGTCACAGGAAAGAAAGGTCGAAGGGTCGAAAAAAAATAGAGGAGATCTCAGAGAGAGAGCACATACAGAGAGTGTTGATTGACAACGTTGGCAACGAGAGTTCAATCCCTCCTGCAATCTTTGAAGCTTCTTCTCCTTCTTCTACAGCACTTCTTCATCATCGTGTGGTCCAAGGGACAAAGTGATCGACCGCAGATTAGACTCCTATAGCAATATTTCTCCAGAATTATTTTTTTGTACTTAACATCCTCGTATAGGATTAATTGTACTTCTTTTTCTTGTTTGTAAACAAAGAAAGGGTTTCGTATAAACCTGTTTTTAATTTCTTTCGTTTATTATCAAACACAAGATGGCGACTCTGCTGGGGACTACTTTCTCATCTGACGAGAAAGCCATTGCTCAACACGATGCTGTATCCGTCGAATCAACGAAGAAGACTCTGGTCGTCCAATTCGACCAATCTGCTTATGAAGACATATTTCGCGCAGGGGTAGCTCTCATTCCCTCTCTGTCCAGGACAACAGAAAGTTGCGTAAAGTATGGATGCCCCGGACATCCTCTACCCTTCCTGCAGACTCTCTCTCTCCGACCAACAAGGTTGTGATATCGCAACCTGTACGCCCAGAGCGTAAAATTTTGTCTCCCGTCTGTGACATGGCAGACAAAGCTTCTGACAATGCCTCAGTGCCAATCCAGAAGTCTCAACAGTGCCCTGCACATAAAAATCCGTCTCCCGTCTATGACGTGGCAGACAAAGCTTCTGACAATGCCTCAGTGCCAATCCAGAAGTCTCAACCGCGCTCTGCGCGTAAAATTTCGTCTCCCGTCTGTGACGTGGCAGACAAAATTTCTGACAAGGCCTCAGCGCCAATTCAGAAATTTCAAACGCGCCCTGCGCGTAAAAATACATCTCCCGCCTATAAGGAGGCAGATGGTTCTTTTGATCACGTCAAGGGAAAACAAGTGGCAAATCTCCCGACCTCTAGGCTTGTACGCCATAAAGAGAAGAAGTTGCCCACTCTTCAGATTACGCGTGACGCTGGAGGCCGTTTGAGGACCTTCCCTGTTTCACGTGAACCTATGCTGAACTCCAAATTTTGCCAGGATAGGTCTGTCCGCATAAAGAAGATTATTTTTATGGGAAGATACGCTCCTCATGGATAATGTGCTACTCACATGGCTGAACTGCTGTATTCCTATGGCAGGGAAAGGGTTATGGTCCCTAATCTATACCTTCCCACTGATATAAAAAGGCAGAATAAGCCTTCTTCCTCTTCTGGTAATCTTCCTGATTTGCGTAATTTCTTGATCCAGAAACGCAAAGATAGGGGTCAAAATCAAGATTTTGTTCCCATAACTACCAAGCATGGGGAGATTATGTAGGACACAACATCAACATCTAATGTCGGCGTGACATATGGGCCACATGAACAATCTGTCTTTATTGTTTCGCCTACTCACAACGATCAGCATCAAATAATCTTCGGTCGAATGCGGAATAGACCGATTGTACAAGAAGATTCTTACAAGTCTGATGCTGGAAAAATACAAATCCACAGATATAGCCCACATGCTTTAAGGATTATGCAAAATATGGGTTACGATTTGAAGTTGAAGCAAGGCCTCAATCATGGAAAAGGCAGACGAATACCGTTGTATGGTGATCCTTACTGTCAACGAACTCGTTCAGGGTTGGGGTATACCGCATCTCTTGCAAACTCCAAACCTCCAGAGCCTGAACCTGTTATACCAGAGGCAGGTCCTTCTAAATCAACTTCGGTGGACAAACGCAATGACATATCTGGGGGGAGTCTCTCTCGACAAAACAGAGCAGCATCCAAAGCTGGTGGTAGAATTCCCTCTGTATCCGAAGATGATGCAACTATGACCATCTTCCCTGAAGACCGTAAAACTCAGGCATCGGGAGCCCGAAGGCCAAAGGGGACTTTCTCCTTCAATGAAGATGACATCGTTGAAATCTTCAATATATTGATGAAGGAAAATAAGCTTCGGCTGCCCAACATCAGATACCCTGAAAGGACTGGCAAGGTCGATGATCCAGAATATTGTCTCTTTCATCGGTACATTCATCACCCCACAAGGACATGCTATGTACTGAAAAGGAGAATCCAGGAGTTGATCGACGCTAAAGTCGTCACTTTACACTTATAAACAAGATGACGGTCACGGCAAATTGATCTCACGCCAATGTAGCAATTTGCCCCCTCGGGAGGTATGGATGATGAGTCCCTAAAATCCATCCAGAGGAACAACCTTCAGGTTTATCCCTACTCAACAAATCAATCTCCAAAGAGTTTTTCGGACATTAGTTCACGTTCATCTTACCTCTGAACAGTTGTCCAAACATCATTTTCCCCAGCTGAGTTTCCCTCGATCAGTTCACGTCCATATTACCTCTGAACTACGTCTCTCCACTTTCCATGGCAGAGTAAATCCATCACCACGAAATGGTCCCTTCCATATTACCTCAGTCATGTTTTTTCTTTATCCTCCACAGAATCATATCTTACTACGTCCACATTAGCTCTGAGTAAGATATCTTCAAAACTTTTTCACGTCCACATTACCTCTGAGTAAGATATTTTCAGAACTTTCTCATGTCCACATTACCTCTGAGCAAAGTTCTTCTCTTTGACTTTCTACTATCAAGTTCGCATAACCCCTGATAGTGCAAGTCATTTTAGCTTATTATCTGTACTTAAGGTACGCCATGGGTAATAAGTCCACAGCCCGGATGTACAAATCAACCTTTGGTTTTTCATCCCCAGCAAGTGCCTTTGTGCAACATTTTC
The DNA here is from genome assembly GCA_036927795.1 of Iris macrosiphon. Lineage (NCBI taxonomy): Eukaryota > Viridiplantae > Streptophyta > Magnoliopsida > Asparagales > Iridaceae > Iris > Iris macrosiphon. The sequence continues at coordinate 121,841,820 of JAYESA010000012.1, read as the reverse complement.
TCGATCATCGAAGATCGAGAATCATATTCTATCATGTTCATATAACCTCTGAATAGATATGTTCAGCAATTTGGTATCCCCAGCAAGTGCCTATGAGCATCATTTTCTCCTTCGTTGCAAATTCTTGTAAAAAGTCATCATCCGTATCCAAGAGTCCCGGATACGCAATGGATGACGAATCCTTAAAATTTCCCCAGCGGAGCAATCCTTAGGTCCACTTGCACATTCCCACAGTGACTATTCAAACCAATCTTGTTAGATGCTAGCCATGTTCATATCACCTCTGAGCTATCATCCCATCGGTCTTCCCCAGTGGAATGATCCTTTGGTCTATATTTATGTTCGGATAGACCACACTCAACAAATCACTCCTTAAATGAATTTTTCGGACATTAGTTCACGTCCATATTACTCTGAACTGCTGTCATAATATTTCTCTCAGGCTGGGTTATCATGTTCATATTACCTCTGAACAAATCTTCCGAGTCTTGGCTATCGATTATCATGTCCATATTACCTCTGATATCGGTTGTCATCTCAACTTAACACCCGTACTTAATTCTAAAGTACGCCAGTGGTGTTAGGTCCACAAAAACTGCCACGTCCATATTACCTCTGGTAGGGCTTGTCCTAAACTTATTACTTGCACTCTCGTGCGCAAAACGTAATAGTTCAAAAAAAAAAAAATCTCCTGTGAACTATTCTCATTCTCCCCAGCGAAGAAAGATTCAGTCCACGTTCATCCCCACAGAGTCATCAAACCTATTATTTGCACTAACGTGCACAACAAGTAATAGGTCCGCAAAAAATCCCCCAACAGGATGTCCTTACTAGCCTCAAAACCTATCACGTCCATATTTGTGATTGGGCTTGTTTCGAACTTATTATTTGCACTCAACGTGCGCAACAAATAATAGGTCCACCAAAAGATCCCCCAGTGGGATATCCTCAACAAATACGGTATTGTACTACGTTCATATTACCTCTGGTACGATATCCGAAGTTCATACAAACAATCATAAAGGAATGGAGGGTCCTTTCTGATTGAAAGAACATTCTCAAATGGCGCTTACAGATGAGCCAAGCCTAATAAAAATTTGATAATGGCTCCTATCAACTGCAAATTTCTGAAGAAGTATTCTACTTGATCTCCTTTACTTAACGGAGTATAATGAAGACCTCATTCTGGCGATACTACTTACAAAGGTTAGTTGGATCATATTCTATCAGGTTTATGTGACCTCCGAATAGATATCCTTAACTAATTTGTAAACCTATCATGTTCATATTACCTCTGATAGTGTTTAGTATACAAATTTAGTTGGATTATATTCCATCAGGTTCATGTTAACTCTGAATTAATTTACATTCAGCAAAACCTTACTGAAAGTATATCATGTTCATATTACCTCTGATATCACTTTCATCCTAGCCTATCATTTATTCTAAATATGATGGGTCCACAAAGCCAGAAGAAATATCTTTATTATCTCTGAGAAATTACAAGGAGAAGCAAAAAGGTACATCATTGGGGAGGAGCAGTTAAATCCCTGATATGTCGCGCCAAAGTAGCCATCCTCTCATTCCTGGAGTTCAAGATGTTAGCGCGAGCCTGTTCCAGTCGTGCCTCGTTATTGCTCAAGCGAGATAGTTCGGACCGAGCATCAAAAAAACTGACGCGGATGATACCCGTATGTGCCAAGTTCTGCTGAGCTGTATCCATTTGGCCCTTCAGCACACCATGAACTGCCGACGTCTTGAGGGCCCGCTCCATTACCTGAGCGAGTTCAGCTTCCAATTCTCGGACCCTCGCTTTATTTCTCTCACATTCGGCCTCGCACTTAGCTAGCTGGGGAATGACCTCCACTAAGACAGCCTGCTCTTCATCCATCTCTTGCTGCTGTTCCTGGATTGATTTGTTTAGAGATTCCATCTGCTCAGCAAGTTCCGCAGTCAAGGAGTCGTACTCAGCCTGAACCAGATCGTCGACGCTGCCTCAAGATAGTTGCAAATATTCATTAATGGATTATTCTAGACCATTAACTATTTGCTCTAATGCATCAGCTCTTTCAGTGTCGTTGAAACTTCTAATCGGCGCTATCGTAAGCTGGGAGGATGTCTGCAGAGTATCAAAGCCTAGGTTCTTCTCCAGCACCATGGATATCAACTCCTTCAAAGTATGGTAGAATATGCTGGTATATTGTTCAACTAGCATATCATAGATCGGATGTACGCTGGGAGTAGCTGCAATATCGATAAATCTTCCTCTAGGAATGACTGCAGAGGATGTCGTCATAGTCATTGCTTCTACATAGGGCACGACAAAAGAAGGAACATCAACAACGGTTGAAATTGCTGGCATACTCAACGAATGAGGCATAGTCAAGACAATGGGCTCATCCTCCTCTGATGATATCTGAACTGCTGTTGGCGAGACGACACCCAAGAATGTTGCAGATGAAAGATCGACAGCTTCAAAGCATGCCTCTTCGATGTCGAACACCGTCGTTTCATCAGTCGAATCCGCAACAAAGTCCGAAGTTGCGTCAACTCCGCCCTCCCCAGAGATGTCTTCGCCTGAAAAGAAGACAAAAGAAAGTTAATATCAATTTGATGTTAATTTTTCTGAAAGAAGCGTAAAGACAATATTTACCCATGACCGATGGTATGTATATTGTGTCTGCAGCCTGTACAGCTAAATTATTTCTTAATGATGCTAAGCAAGCTGTCATACCTGGAGAGGAGGGTGCACCAACTGACGTTTGAGGATAGTCATCCCAGTCGTCACCCAGATCTACTCGAGGTTCATCGGGTGGAATCTCGCTGGAAATACTTACATACGAAGGAGGGATTATTCCCATTATTTGTCTGGATAAATGTATTCTTAATATGCTCGGTCTCGAAGGCGATCTCAAAGCACTACCAGTGGCAGTAGGAACAGCAGCGATGGTGAGCAAAGAATCTCCAGCACTGCCAGCCAGAATTGTGGAGGTTCCCTCTCTAAAAGACGAAGGACCCCTGATCAAAGAATCATCCCCAACAGGGGAAATAACAGGCTCACTCCTAGAGGCCCCCTTGGTGGAAGCCCTTTTAGGACCTCTGACAGCCTTCTTCTTGCGGGGGGAAGGCTCTTTCGAAGTGGAAGCCTTCCGCTTATGGGAGATAACGAGAGGCTCTGCTGGCGGAGCTATTATGCCTCTCGGTATTATTAACAAAAACTCGTCTGCACCAGAAGGGTCTTCACCTTCATCAGACGAAACAGACGGTACCTCCTCCCTGCCAGTGGACCTATGGGAGGGCATCCTGAAGCTTCCATGCACATCAAAATCACGATGGAAGGTGTTGATGGACGCATAAAACTGTGCGTACGAGTGAAGAATGCGCAACTCCATGGAAAGAGAAGTCGCGGGCACAGCAAAAGTTGCACCAGTACAACCCGTGATGAAGTACCTCCATCCTCTGGCTCCATCAATAAGTCCACCTTTGGACTTGAAGCTGGTTATGGGATTCCCCACATGCAACTGGTCATACCCAAATTGCCTGACGAACTGGCTGGGCAGATAAGGCTCCAAGTAGCACTGGTCCTCACTTCTGTACTACAAGTGGGAGGGTCTAATGCAGACCAACCAGTAAAAGGCTTCAGGAGAAAGAATGGTCCTCCCTTGACCTGCATCCTTAAGTTTCGTCCCCTGTTGATTGATATGTACAGGGGGAACGGTACAGAAGAGCTTCCAGCCATGAGCAAAATTTAAGGCTCGCCGACAATCTATGACGCTCGCCACGTTCCAAAGGGAATTCTTGTAATTCAACAAGAAATTATTTCCCGAACCGCTGGCAGGGCCAGGAGCCATCACCTTGGTGTTATGAAGGATTAACCATCCCATCAAATATAGGAATGGTAATTCCACTATGGGAAATCCTTCACGTCGTGTATCATCTGCAAGCAGCCCATCAGTAAGGGCCCATCGGGCCAGCTTGTATTCTACATACCATGGCAGGTAGCAGGCCCAGTCTTGCTCCGAACACCAAGCGCACCGCGGGCCATAAGGTGTTGCGATGGATGCGATCCGCAGACGCGATGCCAGGCACTGCCCATCGGCGTAGCCAGACAGAGAGGAAGCCAGCCAGTTGAACTTCCCTTGACAGAGGCTTCCGGCAATGCCTCATATAACTGAAGGCTTTAGTGCCTGCAGGATAACCCCTATCTCCTTGTCGAGAATATAATCTGAAGCTCCTGCGTCTTCAATGAGGTCATCGATCGTGTCGGCACTAAGTATGCTCAGGAGGTTCAAGGGCTTATCTCTGCTATCTACAACCTTGTCCGGCTTAGCATTTCTGGCCTGGTGAAAGAAGAGGTAGGATGACCACTTGTTGATATGAGCCAAATCAGAGGGCTCTTTGTAGAAAGTGGTGCAGGCAAGATAGTGGCTCATCAGCTCCTGATACACCGCCACTGCCCGAGGGTTTGTATCCCTCAGCTCCCTGTTTGTGGGAATGTACTCTTCATAAGGAGTGTCTTCCATTGGCAGCTTTGAAATCTCTGCCATCTCATGGAGGGCTAAGCCCAACTCACCTAGTGGAGTGGCAAAAGTCCCAGTGAGCGAATTATATCGCTCCATCAAAGCTAAGAACAAGTTGGGGTTGACAGGCAGCCCAACACTGGTGGCACTCACAGCCGCAAACAAGCCAATGCTCTCCAGCTCCGTCTGGAAATACTTCAGGGCCCAGGTAGTTAAACTGGCCCATCGAAGATTCCCAGAGCTAAGCCATCCATTGGTCCGAGGGTTAACCTTAGGGTACACTCCTCCCTGCCCCATAAAATCATTGCAGAAAGTCGATAATTGAACCGGCTGGATCAGTGAAGTGTCTTCACTCGGGACGCTGCCCGGCAATAATCTCCTGAAAGGCATAACAGGGCCTGAAGGTCTGCTCATATAGGCTCCTAGGTTCAATCCTTTGTTGTATAAGATCTTCCCCGATCGGCCGTGAATATCTGGAGTCGGAGTCCATATCATCTTCCTAGGATATATGGCATGGAAGAAGGCCGAGATAGGATAATCTCTGGGCATTCTGGGCAGATACATGACCGTGCCCTCAGCAGTAAACACCCAATCCTCCTTCTTGGACTTAGTCTGGGATTGTTTGTCGATGATATCCCCGAATAAGAAACCTGGTTTCTTATATTCAGTCCCATTTATGTATGTCAGAGGCTCCCCACTGATCATACTCAGCAACATTCGCTCTCCTTGGGACGAGATCAGAGTTCCCCTTTCTTGAGGATAATTGGCTCCAGAGATGGGGAATGTCACATGGGACAAGTCCTCCAGATAATTTGAGTTTAGCATCCTGGCGGCAAAACCCATCACTTCAGCCAAAGGAGGGATCTGCAAGTCCATTGCAAGATGCAAGAAAACAAGTCAGCTTTTACGCCAAAAATTAACAGTCTGAGCTTTTTACGCCAGACTGCAAAAACTTGAGTTTTATGCTGGAATCTATTTCCGGTGCGTAAAACTCAAGGTTGGCAGTATACGCCAAAATCTAACAGTCTGAGCTTTTTATGCCAGACTGCCAAAATTCGAGTTTTTATGCCGGAATTTACATCCAGTATGTAAAACTCAAAGTTTGTAGTATACGCCAAAATTTGACAGTCTGAGTTTTTACGCCAGAATGCGAAAAGATGGACCTTTTTTTTCTCGCTGACACATTAGAAATGTGTGCGTATTGTTTTGTATACATGTACAACGTGTGCGGAGGGTTCTCTGTTTCTTCTCGAAATCTTTACCTGTAATGTCCGGAGCACAGCTCGACGGTGGAGCACTGCGTTCAGATCGGGGCTCGCTCAGCCTAATGGGGGTTGCTCGTGCTTTAGCAATAGAGCGTGATGAGGAAGCAACCTTCTTTCCCTTAGCAGTGGAAACATGTTTAGGTGCCATGGCGAATTTGAGTTCTCAGGAAAGAGACGAAGAAGAAGGGTTTTTGGAAAGCAAGGGTTTTGCGAAGACAGATAAAGGGTTTCTCTTTCAAGACCTTGGACTATTTATAGAGTTCGGATAACTCTTCGAATCCCTAACCAAAATCCGATATTTAATAGTCGGTTATGATTAGGGACCACGTCAGCCTATCATTTTAAAAAGAAGACGGGCCGTCATGCCGCGTAATGGATCCAGATTTTACGCGCAGAGTTACAAATCTATGATTTTACGCTCAGAAGCTTTTACGCACAGAGGCTACAAATCTACGGTTTTACGCTCAGAGGCTATAGATCTATGATTTTACGCTCAGAAGCTTTTACGCTCAGAGGCTACAAATCTACGGTTTTACGCTCAGAAGCTATAGATCTATGATTTTACGCTCAGAAGCTTTTACGCTCAGAGACTACAAATCTTTGATTTTACGCTCAGAAGCTAACAGATGCTACGGTCTATGACTTTTCGAGAAGGCCAATTACAAGGGTTTACGCAGAAAATGCTCCTTTTTGGCTACAAAACATTCCAAGTGCCTGAAACTCACAGGGGTCAGCATTGAAGATGACTCTTCTTCTTGGGCCATTGGAAGTTCATTCGAAGTCTAGTAAGAATCTTTTTCAAAAGTTCAAGTATGGCCTGTTCGGCAGACATTTCTCGTCCTATTTTAAGGGATTTTTGGGGAAACCATTCTTGAAGACGATGATCTGAACAGGAATTCTTCGTATCAGGGAAGTGACAGTTCAGAATTTTTATGCGACTCCTCGTCCAAAAACAGCATGACAGTTGGATCTTCAAGACAAAACTTAATGCTGAGGAGCTCTTTACGCATCTTCCGTTACACGTAAAAGTCGGGACGTGACAGGATAAACATTTATCAGAGTCAGCATAAAATTACTCAGACATGTCGAAGCTGCATATTATCAGACTTCCTCACAGCAAATATGGCAAATCAGCAATGCATAGAAGAAGACAAGTTTATTAATCATGATTACATATAATGGAAATCCAGTCTGTAAGGATTTTTCATTTTTATGATTACATATGATGGAAATCCTTTTTCTACAAAGGGTTTCTCATTTTCATTTAAGATCACACCGGGAATCTGTTGTGCCAGGTTCTCATATTGGTGGAGATCTTTTTCTGCCTGCGGTCGATGAATAAGAAAATGACTAATGGCGGGAGGATACACAACTGGGCATGTTTTATTCAAGCCCACCCTCCATACGCCATGGCAGACACGCCCTAGAATTGTGTTAGGGATTCAGACCCAACACAATACTGGAAGACAGGGCCAAAATGCCTACCTTCGTCCAGCGCCATAATGGAAGAAAATACAGCTAGCAAGCTGTGTAGTCTAATGCGACCCTTCCTCTCTCCTGGACGAATCGCCATATGAAATTGCTGATCATCCCGAGCAAAGGAAGCTATGATATCCTTCCATGATCCATCGTTGCAGAGGATATTTGCTCGAAGATACCTCTTTTTACGGACCTTTACATGCTGGAAGAACAAGATCTTCTTCTTCCTCAGGTCAGCCCAACGGAACACGGCAACCATCTCTTTTGGTGAAGGAAGTGTGGAAAAATAGGTTCACTCACGTGCCTTTATATAGGCAGAAGAGAACATACCTAATCCCAACAAATTTCTAAATTTTGCCGAGAAATCAGCCTCGCAGAACGAGTCAAATTTGACCGTTTCATGCTTCATTCAAAGTATTTCAAATTACGAGGAATTAGAAAACTTTGAAGGGGGTCTTGTAGAAGCATAAAAAATATGCTGGGAAATTATACGCGTTAAACCCCCAACATGCATGAAGCCCGCATAAAACGGAGCCCCAGTGCTGTGTGGCGTAAAATATGACTTCAGAGCCATTGGTGTACAACAGAGCTTCAACGCTATTTTAGCGTAAAACAGAGCCCCAAAACAACCCGCATAAAGTAGTACTTCCAGACTGCTTTGGCATAAAAAGGTTGCTACATCGCCACTTAGGCGTAAAATATGTCTGCTTTTAATGCAACGTGAAGTTGTATGAGGAACTCTTCGTATTCCTCGAATGAACCTGTCAGATAAAATAGTGAACCTGACTCCTGACAAAGAGTACCGCATGATGACCGAGAGGACGGCTGCAATAATGATTCTGCACAGAGACCCAGACTGTCGTTTAGTGACATAATCCTTGATATAAGTCGTTTTTACGCATTCAAGGAATACGCTGCCTATGCTACACTGGCAAAGATGAGTTTTTAGGCTCAACATGAGACAAAATCAGATGCCACGTCAAAAGCTGCTCTTCGTACAGAACTCGAGGCACATCTCTGCAGTTAATACGCGAGATGGGGGCAGATCTCTGTATTTAATGCATGAGATTTGGTTCTACTTTTAATGACTGAGAGAGCTAAAATTAGGGCTAATACGCTCACGTCACCATCCTGACATTTTACGCCAAACAGGCTATTTTCAACTATAGGAGCACGCCGTATGCTATCTCCTCAAAATACGCCAACTCAGACTATTTTCAACTATAGGAGTACGCCGTATGCTATCTCCTTGAAATACGCCAACTCAGGCTATATTTGCAAAGGTATGTGATAAGGCTATTTGGCCCAGAATACGCTCAAGACATCAGTCAGGAAGGATAATTGGCTAGTTTATGCTGGTTACCTATCTATGCTGCATCAAGCTTTACGCAGAATTTGGCTTTTACGCCAACAGAACAGCTACTTGGCTTTTACGCCAACAAGACAGCTATTTGGCTTTTATGCCAACAAGACAGCTACTTGACTTTTACGCCAACAAGATAACTATTTGGCTTTTACGCCAACGAGACAGTTATTTGGCTTTTATGCCAACTATCTCTACGCGAGGGGAGGTTACCTACGTGGCTTGCATGCCGTGATCTTTGATGAGCGATTATACACGTTACCTCATAATGGACACGCGTCACACGCAGATTCAGGAGATCATTTATACGTGGGTAGCAGTTATTATAACCGTTGCGTAAAAGGTGCAACTCTCTCCGCTGTTTGGTTTCTACGCCGACTAGTCAGTTACTGTGACTGAACTCTATAACTAGAGACCTTCAGTCACAGGAAAGAAAGGTCGAAGGGTCGAAAAAAACAGAGGAGATCTCAGAGAGAGAGAGCACATACAGAGAGTGTTGTTTGACAACGTTGGCAACGAGAGTTCAATCCCTCCTGCAATCTTTGAAGCTTCTTCTCCTTCTTCTACAGCACTTCTTCGTCATCGTGTGGTCCAAGGGACAAATTGATCGACCGCAGATCATACTCCTATAGCAATATTTCTCCAGAATTATTTTTTTGTACTTAACATCCTCGTATAGGATTAATTGTACTTCTTTTTCTTGTTTGTAAACAAAGAAAGGGTTTCATATAAACCTGTTTTCAATTTCTTTCGTTTATTATCAAACAATATCCACTTGTGACTTTGGTCTCATCTGTATCGGAGATCCAGTTTGCATCAGTATACCCTTCTAATACAGATGTGTATCCTCCATAGAATAATCCATGGGATATCGTGCCCTTTTGGTATCTCATTATCCGTTCTAAGGCAGTCCAATGTGAACTATTCAGATTGCTAGTGTACCGACTAAGCTTTCCTACTGCATAGGAAATATCAGGTCTGGTACGATTAGCAATATAGTTCAGGCATCCGATTTGCTGAGAATATTTCAACTGAGCCACACTGTCTCCTTTATTCTTTTTTAACCTGATACTTGCATCATATGGGGTGCTTACAGGTTTAGAATAAAAATAGTTAAATCTTTTTAGAACCTTTTCTATATAGTGAGATTGGGAGATACTAATTCTCTCAGAAGTGCAACTTAATTTAAGTCCTAAAATTACATCAGCAGGTCCTAAATCTTTCATATCAAAATTTTGAGACATGAATAATTTGATATCATAAATAATATCCATGTCAGTACCAAAAATAAGAATGTCATCAACATACAGGCATAATATTACACAAGCGCTACCAATAGTTTTGCTATATACACATTTATCAGAATCATTAATAGCAAAACCATATGATAGAATTACCTTGTCAAATTTATCATACCATTGCTTTGGCGCTTGTTTCAGCCCATAGAGAGATTTAATTAATTTGCATACCTTGCGTTCTTGCCCTGGAACAACAAACCCTTCATTCTACTAAGGGTAACCGTCATCTCAAAAATTTATATCCAGCATATCTTCTTCTGCCTTGACAAGGATCTGCTTCTGGAGAAAATACCGTGCACGAACATTCATATCTCCGAAATAGGAAGAGATGATAAACAATAATAAGGATGTCGAGGGGATTAAAAGAGTACAATTATGAAGTCCAAGGGCGATAATCAAATGCTAAAGAATTTTCAAGTCAGTTGTAGATTGAGAGGCTATCACTGATAACTTTGATTGCAGGCTTGCTTCGTACCGAAAAGTAACCAAAATGATTTAATCAGGACCTACATGGGCCATCACAAAAATATGTCACACCCCAGTCCCAAAATACGTAGGACTAGGAATACGTAACATGCCACCTACGCATTCGACCAGACTCTGGTTCGATTCGAATACATATAAGCTATATTAGAAGGGTCACTATCTATATAATCAAGTAAATATAAATACCTATGCCTCAATCCACAATGAACGTAATATACAAGAATGAGCTACATGTGCTAAAGTCGGCCGCCAGTAACTGTCACGCCCCAGTCCCAAAATACGTAGGACTAGGAACACGTAAGCATGCCAGCCGTATGGATATGACAACTCCAATATATGGAAACCATAACCCATACGTACGCTGTAATATGAATATCAATCCACAAGTGGTATAAAATGTATCACAAGTCACAGGGTACAATCTAAATCTCATCCACAAAAAATTAATATAAATAAATAACCAGTATATATGAAACTAGATCTCAATATAAGTATCTAAGGATGATAGTTGGGTGAAAACTAATCCACTACCAACTCGAAGGTAAAGGTACAACACAATAAACACAATATAAGAATACCAGCTAACGACCACAGGCTCGAAGAGAAGACATCCACGAAACATATATAACCATCCAAATCTGCGCTCCTGCAAATACTCAAGAACAGATACACCTGGCAGAGGACCAGGTCCTCAGAGGGATGTAACAAGATACAGAAAAGTGAGCCAATTTAAATACTGTAAACATGCATATAATTTGAAAATAAATAAGTACGCTGTACAAGATAATCTATATGAATGCAGATGAGGACAACTTTTCAATGTATGGGCAAGGGTAGGCTACTCGATCTAAATCTCACACTCACACTCTCGTCAGTGGACATCATCAGCCGACATACCTCGGGGGTAGCGACCCTCGGACTCCATCAATCGACATACCTTGGGGGTAGCGACCATCGGACACGACCACCATAGTGCGTGCTAGTTACTACGGTTTACCAGAGTGGTTAAAGCCCATACGCCTACTGATTGTCCTCTATGATACCAAGTGTCAAGTGTGTTTGTCAACATATCTAATATATAGTAATGACTGAAGGAAAACTACACATGCAAGAACTATACATAAATGCAATAAATATACAGAAATATACTAAGCATGCAAAATACTGTAAACAATTTGGCAAGGTATCTTGCCTGGCAAGAAAGCTGCAAGGTGTACTGTCCAGAAGTCAAACGCACAGGATCAAAAGCTATGGCCGCAGAATAAATGTCTCCGGATGCTGAAATAAACATCACCAACGTTCCCAGAATAAGCAAAATAGCTAAAAAGTACTTTCCTTTCGTCCAATTTGGATACAGAGGCAAAACGATAATTTTGGGTCAAAGCGGGGTCCACATGTGGCCCACTTTGCACTGAAAAGCGTGCCAAGGGTAGCAGTCTCTAAATGGGACAAATTATAGGTCAAACAAATTTTAGATGTCAATACGAACCCAACGGTATGTCCAAATGTGGATTTTGATGAGCCGAACATAATTTTGTCCAAAAAATCAACTGTGGGGCCCGCCAATTGGCGACTTGGTCAACTGTCTCAGAATTGCGTGAAAATTGGGTCATAGGACCAGCGCGTTACCACGAGTCTAGTGGCGCAAGTTTTGTCGTAATCTGACGAGCATACACAAAATGCGCACGACTTCCATAAAAGTTGTGATATTGGGTGTGTCCACGGATACAGGCTGATTTCGGCGCACACACGCGTCCGAATCAGTTTCCGCAAATTTTTACGTGTCCGGTTACGCTGTGCGCACCGTTCGGTACACTTGGTACACGGCGGGGCGGTCCCGTTTGGCGGGGCGCGCTCCGTTTCACAACTTTTAAAAATCTAGAAAAGTGGGTTCGCGGGATTTTGTGACAAATTTAATTCTGTCTACAGCAGTTAATAATCTAGGGTTATTTAACAGAAATTAAACTAGGTCAAGTGGTCTACGCATACCAAAAAGAATCATCGAATTCAGATCTCTGTGGTGGGAGATACGAACTCGGAGACATGGGTGGTCACCGTAGTTTTCTGCGATCCCAGAATTCGGTCTGTTTCTGCCAACTTTGGCGCTGTTTTCGCCTAGGATTGCGCGTTGTTCGAGGTCTACTATCATACAAATATGGATCTATATATTTGTATATATATATATATATATATATATATATATATACTCATAAGAAAAATTCTAGATTTTAATAATGCACACCGTTAAGCTAGCAACTGCTCAAGGGATCTCCTACATGAAATAAATTTCGAAAAATTACTGATGGTCCCATAAATCCTCTAAGTGCACCAAGACCTAAAATAAAAATTATTAAAAATCTATTTATCCTAATTAGCCACTTATTACTACAATTAAATTAATAATTAATAATTAAAAAGGGTATTTATGATTTTTAGGAATATGGGTTTTACATTCTACCCAACTTATAAAAATTTTGTCCTCAAAATTAAGCCACGATAGAATATCAAGGATGGTATAAGATTTGCATTATTTAAAATGCAAGGCTAGGTTTAAAGGAGTGGGCAATGTTGTGCGTTGCACATCCCAAAAAATTATAAAAAAAATCCACATGAGCGAAAAATAGGTTTCTTCATGTGTCATGTCCAATGGTGTTGGACACCTAAATGATCTTTTGCATAAAAGCACCAAACAATTAGAAAATTGCACAAAGATGAGAATTGGATGATGGGCACGTCTAGGATAAGGGTGTAGAATTTGTAGGAAGGCAGTGGCTAGTGTAGTGCTCCAACTATTGAAGCACGGTAAGATGCGCTAAGTGATATAATTATTACAAAATTAAATAAAATAATATTGTGTTCTATATCTAACTGGATCCAATCTAGCCTTAGTCTCATTATCTAAGCCAAGTAGGTCCAATTTTGGGTGAGGGATCACAATCTACCGAACTTAAAATTTACCCATCTTTCACCTAAGGTTGTACATCTTGGAAAACTATTCTTCAAATTATTTAATCATGTTATTCAATCCTCAAGTTTTAACACAAAATATATCACCTATGATATGCCCTTAATCAATTATAAAAGAGAGTCACTAAGTCATGTGATTAGCCTTATGGGGTATATCTAGTACTATCAGTGTGAACTTATACCAAGCACGAGATTTCGTCTTTCCAAAATAAGGGAAGACGGAGAGCAATAATAAAGAATTCAAGGTGAAGGTGGTAGAATACAAGTACGAGGCTCAAAGAGATTAAAGAATTCGAAAAGAGAGTTGTCAGGACAGTTATGGATTAAAATCCTATTTTTGGTAATTTTCTATTTACATGCTCGTATCAGTACAGTCATGTAACCGATACGATATATCAGACATGTCTAGGGGCAAGTATATCCGTCAACTACCATATATCTCAATCCACGTAAAGTAGTCATGCGAAGAGCGAACCAAGCGCACTAAGGTTAGCTAGACCTTAATACACCGATTCTGATTAGGCAATTGTATCATTGTGTGCACCCAATAATACATATGCCATGAGCAAGCTCGATAAAAGAATAAGCTTGCAAAAACTAGGATATAATAGCAGCATAAGTCAAGGTAGTACAGTAAACATAAATACGCTGGATTATGATGAAAGAAGGTACATAACAATTCAAGTTCACAAAAGATAAGACTCCATAATCTCTATAGTTGTCATACTAATTCCTTGTCTAAGTCGATAGTCGACAAAGTAGGGGTATGGGCTTCTAAGCTTTACAGTCTGATGAAACATTATCTTCTTATGCTAGCACACAGTTAATGTCATTCAGCTACACTTCAATAATAGGTCAAAAGACTATGTGATACTATGTTGTGAAGTATACTAGCCAACTTATAATAATAAACTAATACTGTAATTGTCTTGAGAAAATTCTTCAGAATAACCAGGTCCTTGTAAATAAAGTATAAACTATTGTTAGGGAAAGATCTTGGTACTTATTAGGGTATCCTCTATACTAGGGTCAAACATTATGGTAAAACTTCTAACTAACTCTAGTAGTGTCTATACTACTCTCAAGTCTTCATAATACATCAAGGGGTAATGGTAAACCAGTCTATAGATAAGGAATCCTACGGTTCACTAGTTATTCTAAACTTAGTGGTGTGTCAATACTCTAGTTGTACTCTTAATAGGAAGGTTACCTTACTTATCATCTAACAACATGGACTTATATTCTAGGAGGGGGCTATACTCAAGGAATTATCAGGGAAGTACAGGAATCAAGCAGGATACAATTATTCGAATAGAATGGACTGGAAGGAGAGCGAATCATAGTCAATTGTGGATGAGAACCTATACTCTATTCCTAGGTGCAGGCTTGCTCGGTACAGTAACGTAACCGAGACAATATGCTCTCGACCTGCATGGGCCACCATAAAAACATGTCATGCCCCAGTCCCAAAATACGTAGGACTAGGAACACGTAAGCATGCCAGCCGTATGGATATGGCAACTCCAATATATGGAAACCATAAACCATACGTATGCTGTAATATGAATATCAATCCACAAGTGGTATAAAATGTATCACAAGTCACAGGGTACAATCTAAATCTCATCCACAAAAAATTAATATAAATAAATAACCAGTATCTATGAAACTAGATCTCAATATAAGTATCTAAGGATGATAGTTGGATGGAAACAAATCTACTACCAACTCGAAGGTAAAGGAACAACACAATAAACACAATATAAGAATATCAGCTAACGACCACAGGCTCGAAGAGAAGACATCCACGAAACATATATAACCATCCAAATCTGCGCTCATGCAAATACTCAAGAACCGATACACCTGGCAGAGGACCAGGTCCTCAGAGGGACGTAACAAGATACAGAAAAGTGAGCCAATTTAAATACAGTAAACATGCATATAATTTGAAAATAAATAAGTACGCTGTACAAGAAAATCTATATGAATGCAAATGAGGACAACTTTTTGACGTATGGACAAGGGTAGGCTACTCGATCTAAATCTCACACTCACACTCTCGTTAGTGGACATCATCAGCCGACATACCTCAGGGGTAGCGACCCTCGGACTCCATCAATCGACATACCTCGGGGGTAGCGACCATCGGACACGACCACCATAGTGCGTGCTAGTTACTACGGTTTACCAGAGTGGTTAAAGCCCATACGTCTACTGATTGTCCTCTATGATACTAAGTGTCAAGTGTGTGTGTCAACATATCTAATATATAGTAATGAATGAAGGAAAACTACACATGCAAGAACTATAAAGAAATGCAATAAATATATAAAAATATACTAAGCATGCAAAATACTGTAAACAATTTGGCAAGGTATATTGCCTGGCAAGAAAGCTGCAAGGTGTACTGTCCAGAAGTCAAACGCACATGATCAAAAGCTATGGCCGCAGAACAAATGTCTCCGGATGCTGAAATAAACATCACCAACATTCCCAGAATAAGCAAAATAGCTAAAAAGCACTTCCCTTTCGTCCAATTTGGACACAGGGGCAAAACAGTAATTTTGGGTCAAAGCGGGGTCCACATATGGCCCACTTTGCACCGAAAAGCGTGCCAAGGGTAACAGTCTCTAAATGGAACAAATTATAGGTCAAACAAACTCTAGATGTCAATACGAACCCAACGGTATGTCCAAATGTGGATTTCGATGAGCCGAACACAATTTCGTCCAAAAAGTCAACTGTGGGGCCCGCCAATTGGCGACTTGGTCAACTGTCTCAAAATTGCGTGAAAATTGGGTCATAGGACCAGCGCGTTACCACGAGTCCAGTGGTGTAAGTTTTGTTACAATTTGACGAGCGTGCACAAAATGTGAGCGACTTCCACAAAAGTTACGATACGGGGTGTGTCCGCGGATACGGGCTGATTCCGGCGCACACACGCTTCCGAATCAGTTTTTGCAAATTTTTACGTGTCAGGTTACGCTATGCGCACCGTTCGGTACACTTGGTACACGGCGGGGCGGTCCCGTTTGGCGGGGCACGCTCCGTTTCACAACTTTTGAAAATCTGGAAAAGTGGGTTCGCAGGATTTTGTGACAAATTTAATTCTGTCTACAGCAGTTAATAATCTAGGGTTATTTAACAGAAATTAAACTAGGTCAAGTGGTCTACGCATACCAAAAAGAATCATCGAATTCGGATCTCTGTGGTGGGAGATACGAACTCGGAGACATGAGTGGTCACCGCAGTTTTTTGCGATCCCAGAATTCTGTCTGTTTCTGCCAACTTTGGCGCTGTTTTCGCCTAGGGTTGCACGTTGTTCGAGGTCTACTATCATAAAGATATGGATCTATATATTTGTATATATATATATATATATACTCATAAGAAAAAAATCTACATTATAATAATGCACACCGTTAAGCTAGCAACTACTCAAGGGGTCTCCTACATGAAATAAATTTCGAAAAATTTCTGATGGTCCCATAAATCCTTTAAGTGCACCAATACCTAAAATAAAAATTATTAAAAATCTATTTCTCCTAATTATCCACTAATTACTACAATTAAATTATTAATTAATAATTAAAAAGGGTATTTACTATTTTTAGGAATATGGGTTTTACAGTAACCCATAAGCTCTAATAGACACGAGAAAGGAATACGAGTCTATAAAACTAGGCTATATCAGCAGAATGATAAACAATATGAATAATAACCATGACTCCGGAAGGAATGATATAAGTACATGGCACCAATTTCTGCAAGACAAAGCAACACACATCAGTAACTCCAGGCAGGCTCCACAACGGTCTATGCTGCAAAACTGGCAAGGGACCAGGTCCTCAAAGGGACGTAGCAAGGTACAAGAAACAGTATGCCAAAATAAATGTAGTATATAAAATGTATCAATAGGGAAACTATGTAACCAGCTAAGTGATATGCAAAATGAGATCATCACTAGACCTCAGGCTGAGACCACTACAAACTTTGTGTCGGGGAGCCGGTAGCAGTCATACTTTGTAGTAATACTGTGTAGTGGGCCTGGCACTGTAGTGGCTACGGCACAATAATAATATATATATATATATATATATATATATATATATATAATCAGCATGTAGCCTGTGTCTCTCTCCCCACCCAATGTAATTATACGTCTCATGTCCACGATATCTCATGTCCATAACACGCAAGATCATGATCTCTAGCTAATGCAGCGAGTCATAATGATAGCTATGCAAAGATAAGATCTATGTCACGAATCATGTAGCCTATACAGAATCATCATGAATAACTCAGAAGATTCTGTCTCATAAACAGTGTCAAGTGTCCTATGGTATAACGTACTTGATAATGCAAGCACGAGAATATATGGGATCGCGGTATCAGTTCTCTAGGTGACGTTACACAACTTCGTGTACGGCGTTGACACACGAATATTATCCGGACGCTAAGCAACGTCACACGGTCCTAGGTTGAACAGATAAATCAAGATTATATATATATATATATATATATATATATATATATATATATATATATATATATGTATAAAGAACTCAAGTAAATACTATAACAGGAATCACTGCAAGTTGGCAATGTACACTTGCCTAGAGCTTGAACTCCTTCAGTTGCTTTGGTGTACGTAAAATCTTTAGGAACGCATTCGGATGCTGAACCAACATTACCATTATTTCCAGAAGATATGAAATAGCTAGGATTGACTACCCATAAGTCCAATTTGGACACGGGGGCAAAATTGACAGTTTCTGGTCAAAGCAGGGTCCAAATGTGGCCCACTTCGCACCGAAAAGCGTACCAAAGATAAAGTTCTCCAAATTTGTCAAACTTAGTGTCTACAAGTCCAGAACGACGATATAAACACAACGGAATATCCAGAATTGGATTTCGATGAGCCAGTCACAAAATCGTCCGTCAAGTGGAGCCGTGGGGCCCACGATACGGAATTTTGTCAACTTTCTCAAAATCGAACCAAACTTAGGTCACAGGACCAGCATAAAGCTATGAACTTGATGGCTCAAGTTTCATTACGAAACGATGAGCACACACGAAGTTATAACGAATTTCAGAATATGGCCGATACAGGGCATTGTTGACGGATACGCGTTGATTCCGGTGTGCACGCACATCCAAATCAACTTCTGCAAAATCCCACACGTCCGTATTAACGGTGCACACCTTTTGGTGTAATTCGCACACGACCAAGTTGCCTCATTTAGCGGTGCGTACCCAGTTCAAGAAATTTTGAATTTTATTTAACCAAGTTTTTGGTCAATTTCACCCGCGAATAAAACACAACATGCAACAAAATAAAATAAACTAATTATATGGTCTCAATCTCGGTTAGGTTGTTTAATTAACTGTTCAAACTGAAATTATAATTAACAAACAGGTTGGAGTAAAACGACCATGAACTGGTGAGTTCGGGATGATTTCTGAATTTTCAGAAATAGGGTTTATTTTCCTGTTTTTGCGTCGCGGTTTGCGACCGACACAGGACGCGATACCCCGAACTATTAGCACGAGGTTCGAGAGGGTCACGTGATCTTCGCCCAGGATTCGACAAAATGAACTACAGATCTACGTACAGGGAGTTACGAGAACGGGAAGGGGTATACCTCACTGTTGATTTTTTTGTGACAGGGGCGGCGCGGCGGGCACGACGGCGGCGACGGCGTTTGCTGAGGCTGCTGCGCTGCTCGGGGAGGGTGTCCGCGGTGGGGCTTGGGGGAGGGGATCGACGGCGGGGGCTCGGGGTCAGCCGGAGGAGTCGTCGGAGGGGAGCTCGAATGGCGGTGGCAGCGGTAATGGAGTGGGGTTCCGCGGGGGTCTTATATAGGTGAGGAGAGAGGGAGGGGCGGTGGAGCAGGGAGGAAGATCGTGGATGAGGGTCATGGGAGGTCGGCAGCGTGCGGGGCGGGGGCCGGCGGAATAAGCGGGGGCGAGGTGGGGGTCGTGGTGTCGTGGGGAGTGGGGTTTTGGGTATCGGGTAGGGTCGAATCGGGTATGCGGGTCGGGTCCGGATCCGACCCATTAGGACGGGTTCGGTTCAATAGGGTTTAGATGGGTTCGGTTCGGGTTGGGTTCGGTTTGGTTTGGTTTGGGTTGGATTAATCCGGTTTAATAAAACAAGGGTTTTTAGCTAATTAAAAAATTATTTTTGAGTCCAATAAATTTCAAAAAAATTACACAACATCCAATAATTAATAATACACCCAAAAATATAATTTTTATAATATATTAATACTTAATTTAGTACATAAAAATATAAATCCCTGAAGGACCTTGATTTTAATTAATTAAAAAATTATCGAAAAATCCAGAAATTTATTTTAATTTTTAAAAAAATATAGGTTGTTACAATCTACTCACCTTAAAAGAATTACATTCTCGCAATTAAGAAAAATAAAACATAACCGTTCAGAAAACAAGACGCGGTTGTAATACAAGTGTGTAGCACGACACAAGGGATTAAGAATCATGAACAAGAAAATCGAGAGAAATATTTGTTCAAGCAGAACATGTAGGGAAGGAATAAAAATATTTCCCTAGGCAATTTGAGATAAGTAATTCAAGTGTAAAGAAATCTGGATAGAGCAAGGAAATCTATAGTTTAGGAAATGTAGGTATCATATACTAACAAGTTCAAAATACTAGGTTTGGGCTAAGGACATGAACTAACAGGCACGTGATAAAGCATTACTAAGAATAGATAGCTATGCTAAAACTCAAATCTTACTCGTATTTGCTATTCCTCGAGTCTGTGCGTCCTCCACTGTCATCGCAAAAGCCTGTCAACGCCCTTGCGGTGGTGCCCTCTTCTGTTGCTAGGTCTGCTGAAAGAGTGCTGCTCGTGCTCTGCTTGGCTCTTTGAATATATCAATATGTCATCAACAAACGCAACCACGAACTTGTCCAAGTACTGATAAAAACTCCTTTCATCGAACTCATGAACACAGTTGGCTCGTTGGTTAAACCAAACGACATAACTAAGAACTCCTAGAGTCCATACTTGGTTCTGAAGCTGTTCTCGGTATATCCTCTCTATGCACTCTAATCTGTTGATAACCGAATCTAAGATCTATCTTTGAGAATACACTCACACCACTCAACTGATCGAATAGATCGTCAATGCATGACAAGGGATATCGGTTCTAGATGGTTACAACGTTCAGTGCCCTGTAGTTAATACACAGGCGTACCGTCTCATCCTTCTTCGGCAGAAATAGTATGGGTGTAACAGCTGGGTCATAAGATCTAATTTTGATACTAAAAGTCACAAGACAACTAAGGATTTAACTACTATGGCCTGCTACGTAAGGTTCCGCCTGCTACGTAAGGTTCTGTTTTCTTAAGGTCATAATGCAATTCCCCGTATCACCATCATGAGCCATTTATGATCCCTAGCATCAAGCTATGTATTACCTAAAGTATTCCAATGCATTAGAATCAAACCCTCTTTCTTTTCTTCCAATACTTCCAAATTACTTGCTACCTTTAAGCAAGGATAAGGTGTTATTAGTTCTAGGCCTTGATACTATATTTAATTCTCATGCTAAAATCTACACTAACTCTAAGATATAGGAATAACCTATCTACTATCCTACTAAGGGTAACCGTCTTCTCATAAATTTATATCTAGCATATCTTCTTCTGCCTTGACAAAGATCTGCTTCTGGAGAAAACACCGTGCACGAACATTCATATCTCTGAAATAGGAAGAGATGATAAACAATAATAATGATGTCGAGGGGATTAAAAGAGTACAATTATGAAGTCCAAGGGCGATAATCAAATGCTAACGAATTTTTAAGTCAGTTATGGATTGAGATGCTATCACTGCTAACTTTGATTGCAGGCTTGCTCATTACCGGAAAGTAACCATAATGATTTAATCAGGACCTGCATGGGCCACCATAAAAATATGTCACGCCCCAGTCCCAAAATATGTAGGACTAGGAATAAGTAACATGCCAGCTACGCATTCGACCAGACTCTGTTCCGATTCGAATACGTATAAGCTGTATTAGAAGGGTTACTATCTATATAATCAAGTAAATATAAATACCTATGCCTCAATCCACAATGAACGGAATATACAAGAATGAGCTACATGTGCTAAAGTCGGCCGCCAGTAACCCATAAGCTCGAATAGACTCGAGAAAGGAATATGAGTTTATAAAAATAGGCTATATCAGCAGATGAATAAACAATATGAATAATAACCATGACTCCGGAAGGAATGATATAAGTACCTAGCACCAATTCCTGCAAGAGAAAGCAACACACATCAACAGTTCCAGGCAGGCTCTACAACGGTCTATGCTGCAAAACTGGAAAGGGTCCAGGTCCTCAGAGGGACGTAACAAGGTACAAAAATAGCATGCCAAAATAAATACAGTATATAAAATATATCAATAGGGCAACTATGTAACTAGCTAAGTGATATACAAAATGAGAGCATTACTAGAACTCAGGCTTAGACCACTATAAGCTCTGTGTTGGAGAGCCGGTAGCAGTCATACTTTGTAGTTATACTGTGTAGTGGGCCTAGCACTGTAGTGGCTACGGCACAATAATAATAAATATATATATATAATCAGCCTGTAGCCTGTGTGTCTCTCCCCACCCAATGTAATCACACGTCTCATATCCATAATATCTCATGTCCATAACACGCAAGATCATGACCTCTAGCTAATGCAGTGGGTCATAATGATAGCTATGCAAAGATAAGATCTATGTCACGAATCCTGTAGCCTATACAGAATCACCATGAATAACACAGAAGATTCTGTCTCATAAACAGTGTCAAGTATCCTATGGTATGACGTACTTGATAATGCAAGCACGAGAATATATGGGATCGCGGTATCAGTTCTCTAGGTGATGTTACACAACTCCGTGTACGGCGTTGACACCCGAATATTATCCGGACGCTAAGCAACATCACACGGTCCTAGGTTGAACAGATAAATCAAGAGTATATATATATGTATAAAGAACTCAAGCAAATACTATAACAGGAATCACTGCAAGTTGGCAAGGTACACTTGCCTAGGGCTTGAACTCCTTCAGTTGCTCTGGTGTACGTAAAATCTTTAGCAATGCCTTCGGATGCTGAAACCAACATTACCATCATTTCCAGAAGATATAAAATAGCTAGGATTGACTGCCCATAAGTCCAATTTGGACACTGAGGCAAAATTGACAATTTCTGGTCAAAGCGCGGTCCATATGTGGCCCACTTCGCACCGAAAAGCGTACTAGAGATAAAGTTCTCCAAATTCATCAAACTTAGTGTCTACAAGTCCAGAACAACGATATAAACACAACGGAATATCCAAAACTGGATTCCGATAAGCCGGTCACAAAATTGCTTGTCAAGTGGAGCCGTAGGGACCACGATACAGGATTTTGTCAACTTTCTCATAATCGAACCAAACTTAGGTCACAGGACCAGCATAATGCTACAAACCTGATGGCACAAGTTTCGTTACGAAATGATGAGCACACACGAAGTTACAACAAATTTCAGAACAGGGCTGATACGGGGCATTGTCGACGGATACGCGTTGATTCCGGTGTGCACGCACATGCAAATCAACTTTTGCGAAATTCCACACGTCCGTATTGACAGTGTGCACCTTTTGGTACAATTCACACATGACTAAGTCGCCTCGTTTAGCGGTTCGCACCCAGTTCAAGAAAATTTGGATTTTATTTAACCAAATTTTTGGTTAATTTTACCCGCGAATAAAACACAACATGCAACGAAATAAAATAAACTAATTATAGGGTCTCAATCAGTTAGGTTGTCTAATTAACTGTTCAAACAAAAATTATAATTAACAAACAGGTTGGGAGTAAAACGGCCATGAACTGGTGAGTTCGGGATAATTTTTGAATTTTCAGAAATAGGGTTTACTTTCTTGTTTTTGTATCGCGGTTTGCGACCGACACAGGACGCGATACCCAGAACTATTAGCACGTGGTTCGAGAGGGTCACATGGTCTTCGCCCAGGATTCAACAGAATAAACTACGGATCTACGTACAGGGAGTTACGAGATGGGAAGGGGTATACCTCGTTGTTGATTTTTCTGTGATAGGGGCGGCACAGCGGGCACGACTGCGGCGACGGCGTTTGCTGAGGCTGCTGCGCTGCTCGGGGAGGGTGTCCGCGGCGGGGCTCGGCGGCGGGGCTCGGCGGCGGTGGCTCGGGGTCAGCCGGGGGAGTCGCCGGAGGGGAGCTCGAATGTCGGTGGCAGCGGTGATGGAGTGGGGTTCCGCGGGGGTCTTATATAGGCGAGGAGAGAGGGAGAGGCGGTGGAGCGGGGAGGGAGATCGTGGCCGAGGGTCATGGGAGGTCGGTAGCGTGCGGGGCGGGGGCCGGCGGAATAACCGGGGGCGACGTGGGGGTCGTTCTGTCGTGGGGAGTGGGGTTTTGGGTATCGGGTAGGGTCGGGTCGGGTCGGGTATGCGTGTCGGGTCCGGATCCGATCCGACCCATTAGGACGGGTACAGTTCAATAGGGTTTAGATGGGTTCGGTTCGGGTTGGGTTAGGTTTGGTTTGGGTTGGTTTAATCCGGTTTAATAAAACAAGGGTTTTTAGCTAATTAAAAAATAGTTTTTTAGTCCAAAAAATTCCAAAAAAATTACACAACATCCAATAATTAATAATACACCCAAAAATATAATTTTTATAATATATTAATACTTAATTTAGTACATAAAAATATTAATCCCTAAAGGACCTTGATTTTAATTAATTTAAAAACTACCAAAAAATCCAGAAATTTATTTTAATTTTTTAAAAATATATAGGTTGTTACAATCTACCCACCTTAAAAGAATCGCGTTCTCGCAATTAAGAAAAATAAAACATAACCGATCAAAAAAGATGACGCGGTTGCAACACAGGTGTGTAGCACGACACAAGGGATTAAGAATCATGAACAAGAAAATCGAGAGAAAGATTTGTTCAAGCAGAACATGTAGGGAAGGAATAAAAATATTTTCCTAGGCAATTTGAGATAAGTAATTCTAGTGTAAAGAAATCTGGATAGAGCAAGGAAATCTACAGTTTAGGAAAACTTAGGTATCATATACTAACAAGTTCAAAATACTAGGTTTGGGCTTAGGACATGAACTAACAGGCACGTGCTAAAGCATTACTAAGAATAGATAGCTATGCTAAAACTCAAATCTTACTCGTATTCGCTATTCCTCGAGTCTATACGTCCTCCACTGTCATCGCAAAAGCCTGTCAACGCCCTTGCTGTGGTGCCCTCTTCTGTTGCTAGGCCTGCTGAAAGAGTGTTGCTCGTGCTCTGCGTGACTCTTAGAATATATCAAGATGTCATCAATAAACGCAATCATAAACTTGTCCAAGTACTGATAAAAACTCCGTTCATCGAACTCATGAACACAGCTGCGCGTTGGTTAAACCAAACGACATAACTAAGAACTCCTAGAGTCCATACTTGGTTCTGAAGGCTATTTTCGGTATATCCTCTCTACGCACTCTAATATGTTGATAACCGAATCTAAGATCTATCTTTGAGAATACACTCACACCACTCAACTGATCGAATAGATCGTCAATGCATGACAAGGGATATCGGTTATAGATGGTTACAGCGTTCAGTGCCCTGTAGTTAATACACAGGCGTACCGTCTCATCCTTCTTTGGCACAAAAAGTATGGGTGTAACAGCTGGGTCATAAGATCTAATTTTGATATTAAAAGTCACAAGAGAACTAAGGATTTAACTACTATGGCCTGCTACGTAAAGTTTTGTTTTCTTAAGGTCATAATGCAATTCCCCGTATCACCATCATGAGCCATATATGATCCCTAGCATCAAGCTATGTATTCCCTAAAGTATTCCAATGCATTAGAATCAAACCCTCTTTCCTTTCTTCCAATACTTCCAAATTACTTGCTACCTTTAAGCAAGGATAAGGTGATATTAGTTCTAGGCCTTGATACTATATTCAATTCTCATGCTAAAATCTATACTAACTCTAAGATATAGGAATAACCTATCTACTATCCTACTAAGGGTAACTGTTTTCTCATAAATTTATATCCAGCATATCTTCTTCTGCCTTGACAAAGATCTGCTTCTGGAGGAAACACCGTGCACGAACATTCATATCTCCGAAATAGGAAGAGATGATAAACAATAATAATGATGTCGAGGGGATTAAAAGAGTACAATTATGAAGTCCAAGGACGATAATCAAATGCTAAAAAATTTTTAAGTCAGTTGTGGATTGAGATGCTATCACTGCTAACTTTGATTGCAGGCTTGCTCATTACCGAAAAGTAACCATAATGATTTAATCAGGACCTGCATGGGCCACCACAAAAATATGTCACGCCCCAGTCCCAAAATACGTAGGACTAGAAATACGTAATATGCCAGCTACGCATTCGACCAGACTCTGTTCTGATTCGAATACGTATAAGCTGTATTAGAAGGGTTACTATCTATATAATCAAGTAAATATAAATACCTATGCCTCAATCCACAATGAACGAAATATACAAGAATGAGCTACATGTGCTAATGTCGGCCGCTAGTAACCCATAAGCTCGAATAGACTCGAGAAAGGAATATGAGTTTATAAAAATAGGCTATATCAGCAGATGAATAAACAATATGAATAATAACCATGACTCCAGAAGGAATGATATAAGTACCTGGCACCAATTCCTGCAAGAGAAAGCAACACGCATCAGCAGCTCCAGGCAGGCTCTACAACGGTCTATGCTGCAAAACTAGCAAGAGACCAGGTTCTCAGAGGGACACAACAAGGTACAAGAAACAGCATGCCAAAATAAATATAGTATATAAAATATATCAATAGGGCAACTATGTAACCAGCTAGGTGATATGCAAAATGAAAGCATCACTAGAACTCAGGCTTAGACCACTACAAGCTCTGTGTTGGAGAGCCGGTAGCAGTCATACTTTGTAGTTATACTGTGTAGTGGGCCTAGCACTGTAGTGGCTACGACACCGTAATAATAAATATATATATAATCAGCCTGGAGCCTGTGTGTCTTTCCCCACCCAATGTAATCATATGTCTCATATCCACGATATCTCATGTCCATAACATGCAAGATCATAACCTCTAGCAAATGCAGCGAGTCATAATGATAGCTATGCAAAGATAAGATCTATGTCACGAATCCTGTAGCCTATACAGAATCACCATGAATAACTCAGAAAATTCTGTCTCATGAACAGTGTCAAGTGTCCTATTGTATGACGTACTTGATAATGCAAGCACGAGAATATATGGGATCGCGGTATCAGTTCTCTAGGTGACGTTACACAACTCCGTGTACGGCGTTAACACCCGAATATTATCCGGACGCTAAGCAACGTCACACAGTCCTAGGTTGAACAGATAAATCAAGAGTATATATATATTTATAAAGAACTCAAGCAAATACTATAACAGGAATCACTGCAAGTTGGCAAGGTACACTTGCCTAGGGCTTGAACTCCTTAAATTGCTCTGGTGTACGTAAAATCTTTAGGAACGCCTTAGGATGCTGAAACCAACATTACCATCATTTCCAGAAGATATGAAATAGCTAGGATTGATTACCCATAAGTCCAATTTGGACACGAGGGCAAAATTGACAGTTTTTGGTCAAAGCGGGGTCCACATATGGCCCACTTCGCATCGAAAAGCGTACAAGAGATAAAGTTCTCCAAATTCATCAAACTTAGTGTCTACAAGTCCAGAACGATGATATAAATACAACAGAATATCCAGAACTGGATTCCGATGAGCCGGTCACAAAATCGCCCGTCAAGTGGTGCCGTGGGTCCCACGATACGGAATTTTGTCAACTTTCTCTGAATCGAACCAAACTTAGGTCACAGGACCAGCATAATGCTACGAACCTGATGGCATAAGTTTCATTACAAAACGATGAGCACACACGAAGTTACAACGAATTTCAGAACATGACCGATACGGGGCGTTGTCGACAGATATGCGTTGATTCTGGTGTGCACGCACATCCAAATCAACTTCCGCAAAATTCCACACATCCGTATTGACGGTGCACACCTTTTGGTGCAATTCTCACATGAGCAAGTCGTCTCGTTTATCGGTGCGCACCCAGTTCAAGAAAATTTGGATTTTATTTAACCAAGTTTTTGGTCAATTTCACCCATAAATAGAACACAACATGCAACGAAATAAAATAAACTAATTATAGGGTCTCAATATCGGTTAGGTTGTCTAATTAACTGTTCAAACAGAAATTACAATTAACAAACAGGTTGGGAGTAAAACGGCCATGAACTGGTGAGTTCGGAATGATTTCTGAATTTTCAGAAATAGGGTTTATTTTTCTGTTTTTGCGTCGCGGTTTGAGACCGACATAGGACGCGATACCCCAAAATTATCACGGGGTTCGAGAGGGTCATGTGGTATTCGCCCAGAATTTGATAGAACGAACTACGGATCTACGTACAGGGAGTTACGAGAGCGGGAAGGGGTATACCTCACTGTTGATTTTTCTGTGACATGGGCGGCGCGGCGGGCATGGCGGTGGCGGCGGCGTTTGCTGAGGCTGCTGCGACTGCTGCACTTCTCGGGGAGGGTGTCCACGACGGGGCTCGACGACGGGGGCTCGGGGTCAACCGGAGGAGTCGCCGGAGGGGAGCTCGGGTGGCGGTGGCAGCGATAGCGGTGATGGAGTGGGGTTCCGCGGGGGTCTTATATAGGCGAGGGGAGAGGGAGAGGCGGTGGAGCGGGGAGCGAGATCGTGACCGGGGGTCGTGGGAGGTCGGCAGCGTGCGAGGCGGGGCCGGCGGAATAGGCGGGGGCAACGTGGGGGTCGTGGTGTCGTGGGGAGTGGAGTTTTGGGTATCGGGTAGGGTCGGGTCCGGATTCGATCCGACCCATTAGGACGGGTTTGATTCAATAGGGTTTAGATGGGTTCGGGTTGGGTTTGGTTCAGTTTGGTTTGGGTTGGTTTAATCCGGTTTAATAAAATAAGGGTTTTTAGCTAATTAAAAAATAGTTTTTGAGTCCAATAAATTCTAGAAAAATTACACAACATCCAATAATTAATAATACACAAAAAAATATAATTTTTATAATATATTAATACTTAATTTAGTACATAAAAATATTAATCCCTGAAGGACCTTGATTTTAATTAATTTAAAATTTACCGAAAAATGCAAAAAAATATTTGAATTTTTTTAAAAAAAACAGGTTGTTACAATTATCTCTATGATTCTAGTACATAATTCTTACACTATGTATACACGAGTTGGCATCATCGAGACCTGTCATGAGGAGTCGTGATTGGGATCCATCATGCTAGCTGGGGACGGGGAGATATTAGTAGCTTATGTGATGATACCCAACTCTACATGCATCATAGCTCACCCATACCTCACGTCGGTGCAGCCTGACCATTACATGCCTTATAGCCTGATACATGTGATTAGCCTGACTATTGCTTACATCATAGCTATCCGGATGGTTAGCCTGACCTTACATGAATCATAGCTAATCATATGTAACAAGCCTGATCAATCCCAAGCCGATCACATAATATGCTGATATTTTACATACTTAGCTAGATAGTCTATATATGTATCTCTAGTTTATTGATCTAGCATTTCTCTATGTTCTAGTTATTGTTCTAGCATTCACTTATATTCCAGTTTATTATTCTAGCATGCACTTGTATTTCTGTTCATTGCTAGTATATCATTTATGTCCTACACACTATGGACCAGGTATAGATGCAGACTACACAGCACGGATCTTAAAGAAGTCCCTTTCCTTAGAGGAGACACTACATGCAGCTGTTTAGACAGCATTATTTTATGCATATGAGACTTATTTTGAGTTATGTTGAGACTTATGTTGAGTTTAATTTGAGACTTGTGGAGACTGTTTATGTTGGACAGCTAGACTGTGGTTTATCTCTATTGAGACATTGTGTTTGACTTATGTCATTCTTTCTTATCTTTTATCGTGCCATTTACATTCTTATAGTTATTGTGATTGAGTATTCATTATGAGCTATTGAGAGATATCTATTTTATTGTCCTCCCTATGGAGTTGTCACGCCCCAGTCCCAAAATACGTAGGACTAGGAATACGTAACATGCCAGTCGTATATATACGAACTCCAATATATGTAAACCATATACACACGTACGCTGTACATGAATATCCAATCCACAGTGGTAATATACTGTCACAACAAGTCACACGCAATCTATATCTCATCCACAGCACAAATAATAGATAAATGGAAATCAATAACTGAATATCAAATAAGCAGTCTCAAAGTATGATAGTCGGGTGGAAACAAATCCACTACAAATCGACCAAAGCAAAACTACTAAAGAGAGAAGAGTATAAACTCTAATATAAGAATAAATGTCTCGAAAAATAATAGCAACTAGAATCTCTAAACAACTGCAATGGATCACATATAATCCGAAGGTAAGACCTCCTCAGTCTGATAGGTAGCGTCAGGTCCAGGTCCATACTCCTGCGGGTACTCCTGCTCATCTATATCTGGAAATGTACCAGGTCCTCAGAGGGACGTAACAAGATACATATAAATATGCCAATAAAGTACTGGGGTCACTTAACCGTCTAAGTGAATGCAGTTTGAGAACAACTTTTCACCAAGTGGGCTATCTGGCTAAAATGGGATTGGCATGGTTCTCTTGGAGATCCAGGGGCCTACAAAGTATGTCGTCTTTTGAACGGCAGAGGCCGCCTGATAATATATAATATATAGTGGTCATCATGACTGCGCATCTCCGGCGGAGCGTACGGGTTACAAGGGAAAAAGTACAAAGGAGCCCAAATGCCTTACTTGTTGTTCTTCCCACCCCATGCTCTAAGCATGTCATGTCCATGACACGATAAACCTCTAATAACTGCCAGGTCTACTAGCATGCAAAGTTTCTATCGACAGTTATTCCTATCCGTCGCACGACCTATACGTACCAGTGGCCAGCCGAGTACGCAAGTCCGTGTCCTACATGTGACTAACACTCGTGTAAGAATAGTGTCATGGCCAATGAAACATAAATACCTCATGAAGATGGGGTAGTCTCATAAAGTAGGTCCAATGCATATACATAAATAAAAATATAGTACGACGACACCGTCGTTGCACCCAAGTTTCCTTGGACGTGCAATTTATATAGCAGTTAAAATAAATAAACTAAAATAAGCAGAAATAAATATGCATGCCTCATATGGAATGTAAATACAGTACAATGGCAAGGTATACTTGCCTGGCAAGAAATCTGTAAAGTATACGCGCCCAAATATCAAGGACACGGAATCAGAAACTAAGGCCTCCGAACAAACGTCTTCGGATGCTGAAATAGACATCACCAACGTTTTCAGAATGAGCAAAATAGCTAAAAAGTACTTCCCTTTCGTCCAATTTGGACACAGGGGCAAAACGGTAATTTTGGATAAAGTGGGGCCCATGTGTGGCCCACTTTGCACCAAAAAATGTGTTAAGGGTAACAGTCTCTAAATGGGACAACTTATAGGTTAAACAAACTCTAGATGTCAATACGAACCCAACGGTATGTCCAAATATGGATTCCGATGGGCCGAACACAATTTCGTCCAAAAAGTCAACCGTGTCGCCCGCTAATTGGCGACTTGGTCAACTGTCTCAGAATTGTGTGAAAATTGGGTCACAGGACCAGCGCGTTACCATGAGTCCAGTGGCATAAGTTTTGTCGTAATCTGACGAGCGTGCACAAAATGCGCACAACTTTCGCAAAAGTTATGACACGAGATTTGTTCGAGGATACGGGATGATTCCGGCGCGCACACGCGTCCGAATCAGTTTTCGTGAACTCTCACGTGTCCGGTTACGCTGTGCGCATCGTTTGGTACACTTGGTACACGGCGGGGCGGTCCCGTTTGGTGGGGCGCGCTCTGTTTCACAACTTTTAGAAATCTGTAAAAAGTGTGTTCGCGGGGTTTTCCAACAAATTTATTTCTGTCTACAGCAGTTAATAATCTAGGGTTATTTAACAAAAATTAAACTAGGTCAAGTGGTCTGCGCATATCAAAAAAATTATCAAATTCGGATCTCTGTGGTGGGAGATACGAACTCGGAAACATGGGTGATCACCGCAGTTTTCTGCGATCCCAGAATTTGGTCTATTTCCGCCAACTTTGGTGCTGTTTTTGCCTATGGTTACGCGTTGATCAAGGTCTACTATCACACAGATATGGAAGAGGGTTAAGGGGTGAGCATACTGGTAAAGACGGGGTGACGTTTGGTTGAGCGAGGCGACGGAAAACAACTTCGGAACACAGGTAACTCGCTGCGGAAATATACAGTGCGCGGGGTGTGCGGGGTCGCGGTCGTCGGGATTGGTTTGGACGGTCTGGTGGAGTTTTCCGGCTGCGGTGTCGACGCTCTCTAGGTCTAGATAGGAAGAGGGAGGGTTTGGATGATCTAGGTTTAGGGTTTTATTGGAATAAGTTAATATATATATAAGAAGAGAGAAGGAGGGATGTTCGGTTATTAAGCCGCGGGGGGGGGGGGGGGGTGTCTTGTGTGTACGCGGGGTGCTTGCTGCAAATGAAAAAGGGTGGCTCACAAAAAAAGGGGCTGTGGTTCACTGCTACAAAGGGGCCAGCGGGTTATTAGCAATGGGTAGTGGCTGTTGGTAGTATTAGTAATGGATTGCTTTTTTTTCCTTTCCTTTTCTTTTCTTTTCCTTTTATATTTTCCTTTAAAATATATATATATATATATATATATATATATATATATATATATATATATATATATATATATATATATATATATATATATATATATATATATACGTATATACTCATAGGAAAAATCTAGAATTACACTAATACATAACATTAAGCTAGCAACTGCTCAAGGGGTCTCCTACATGAAATAAATTCGAAAAAATTCCTAATGATCCCATAAATCCTCTAAGTTCACCAACACCTAAAATAAAAATATATTTCCCCTAATTAGCCACTAATTATTATAATTAAATTAATAATTAATTAAAAAGGGGCATATACGGTTTCTAGGAATAGGGGTTTTATAGGGGTTGATATCATTGACAGGTTATGAGTTATGTTTAGTATATAATTACGACCTAGACAGCGTTCTACCGCTGATGCTGCGGCGTAAGCTGGACGTACCCATGACTCATGCCCAAATTCTGGGTGCGGGTCCTGACATTACGTCCCTCTGAGGACCTGGTTCCCTTCCAGGCTTAAGCGAGGAGGACTACCCGGAGGAGTACGGACCGAGTGTATATCCAGGAGCGGGACCTGTTACAGAGGACGAGATCCTTCCCGAGGACTTTGTTTGATCTCTGGTAGTGATTTCACCCCGGGACGGTATTACTACCTAGCTTTCAGATACCGTTCCTAGTTATCTTACTGCTTTCCTTCATTTCAGTATTTTTATTAGCGGGTTTATTCCCGTGTGACTCTTCTCGTATTTCTACTATGATACATTTCCCGTGTTATTTCCTTTTTTTACATTAATAGTTATGTTCTTCTCTATGTGCTCTATATATTTGTTGTCTATGGATGAGATTTAGTTTCACTGTCTATGTATTATATGTTGGGTTTTATCATTGTACTTTACAGCTTAGGTACACTCCGTCGGGTCCATTATATTAGGATACCCATCGAAGTGTACCCGCTGGCCATTGCCACGTGGCTCATTTCCTTATATTTGGAACTGGGTGTGACAGGATTGGAGGGAAGTATAGAACTCTGAAAGCAGTTCCAAATAGATTATAGAATATATATGACAAGTAATAGAAAAAAATACAAGATGTACAAGTAACTAGAAAATAGGAATGTACTAGAATAGGCATGTAATGTACTGGAAGGAAAGAACATGTAATATGGTATAATCTGCAAGTAATAGAAATAGATAATACTAGCTAATGTGCCTTAGAGTATAAGTTCATTATATGATAGGCTAGGGTTGAACAAGAGGTAATCGATTATACAGGGGGTGTATAATCGACATATACATAAGGTAAATAGGAGTTTGATCACATAACCAACTACTACTCTCCCTTCCTCAACCAATACTCATGGATCCGATCATGACACGTTAAGAACATGAGTAATATGGGCACACTATACATGAGCAGTGTGTGAACATGAAGTACATTATAATCAATATCAGATGCACACGATAAATACATGTGAAGGAGTACCCGTTGAATATGGTAAGGGGATAACATCTCCTGACATGATCCATATAGTACCAGTTTATGTAACCACTGTGTCAGAATCAAGTATACAGTTTTAGAACAAGTAATATATACACTATCATAAAATAAAAACTAACAGAGAGATATACTCACCTCTGGTCTTGAGCAAATGGTACGACTCGATGTCCAAGCTGGTGCCAAACTCCTATTTAGGAAAATTATATCAATATGGTGTAATGAAGAGGAAACAAGTTAAGAATGCATTAACATGCTTCAAGGTCCACTCTAGGTTCAATACTAGCTAATGGGTTTATCTTGGTCATTAATTAGCTACTACTATCTTAACTTAGTTACACTAGGTTGTACTAAGGTTAAAACTAATTATCTAGTTTAATGCTAGCAACACTAATTATACTAACTAATCTCTAATTATCTATCTTATATACAATTATAGCTGAAACCTACTGACTGACACTAACTGCTACTGATCTCAGTTGATCACCCAGGTAACTGGTTGTCTAAGAAACTAATTAAAACTGCTACTAACTAAACATGGGTGCCACACAACACATATCAAGGATATTACCTAATACGCATGCATGTGTTTATCATTGATACCTATTTAATACGTTTACTGGTACAATAAACTACACAATTGCCTAAACATACATCAGTCACTGTATTATGGACTAATACACTGCCTGATACTGTACTTAGAGATATTCTAACTGATATCAATACTCTAACTATTAGCCTGCTAATACACTATGAAGTCTATAACTAATACCAACATAACACTAACCTAGTACACTAACTGACCACTAACTACCCTCACTGACCACTAACTACCCTCACTACTAATGTACTAACTAACCACATATGAACTAACCTACTCAACTGAGAATTGATGAACTAAAATTACTTTAACACCAACCCCACACATCCCTACAGCTACTACTACAGCTTAAGATCTTCTTCCAGGTACACATCAACTGTGCAGGCCTGGATACACCCCCAGGTTCAGGTAATCCTCCAATAAATAATACACTAAGTACTATGCTCGAACCTAATTCCTACCTTGCTCGAACCCCAATTGAGATCTGAAACACTGCTATATACTAAGTAGTTAATCATACATTAATATAACCCCTTACTAACAATGACTGGTAGATTAATCATCTAACTAAATTACCAAAGCCTCTAAGTAATTAAGACTGAACTAACATAATGTAACTGATGCTTCTTAACCCAGCTCTATACTACACCACAACACCAACTGAACACATCCCCATATATAACATAGTCATATGACCAACCGATATACACTAAACACATCTAAACACAATAAGTCACTGACTATGTACACTGCACAGTTAGTCTCTCACACCTGATTACCAATGAAAAGGATATTTATAAAGTATAGCTATATATACACTATTATATGAATAAATAAATACTTATTACTGTAGAAGCATAAAAAATACGCTGGATAGCTCTACGCAGCATATTGATGCAAAGCAGCGTAAACAGAGGTCTTCAGAGCCTTCAGAAATACAGACAGAGCTTCTCCGCCGAGCACCAGTAAAATACAGGCTCAAGGACCATCCGCGTAGGGCAGTATGCCCAGGCTACTTCAGCGTAAACGGGTTGCTTCATCGCCTATATGGCGTAAAACTCATCCTCTTTTCAGTGCAGCATTGAAGTGTACGAGGGACGCTTCGCATTCTCCGAAGTGAACCTGTCAAACCCTGCAATTTTAACCTGTCAGACCCTGCAATGAACCTGTCAGATCCTGCAATGAACCTGACGCCTCGACTTCTGACAAAAGGGTACTGCTCGACTACCCAGGCGACGGCTAAAATGATGGCGCGGCACTGCAACCCAGGCTCTCATTTACCGCCATTTCCCTTGCGTAAACCGCTTTTACGAAAACAGAGGAACGCGCTGCCCGATTTTTCACAGGCAGATAAGAGCTCCTTACGCTCCGCGAAAGACAAACCTCCTGCCACGTCAAAAGCTGCACTCCGTACGAGACTCGAGGCACGTCTCTGCATTTTTATGCACAAAGTGATGGAAGGCCCTCAAGGCACGTCTCTGCAATTAATGCACCGAATACTGACAGATGCCTGAGGCACGTCTCTGCGCTTGATGCACAGAAGGGTGACAGACCTTCAAAACACGCCTCTGCGTTTAATGCACCGGATGATGGCAAATCTCCATAATTAATGCTGGAGATTTGATTATATCTCTAAAAGCCGTAATTCCGACTAAAACGTCCACATCTGCTCGGCCTCTGTGCCCATTCAGCTTCGGTGCCTGCTCGGCTTCTACGCCCATTCAGCTTCGGTGCCTGCTCGACTTCTACGCGTATTCAGCCTCGGTGTCTACTTGGCTTCTACGCCTACTCGGCCTTTATGACCACTCGGCTTCTACGCCTACTCGGCCTTTATGACCACTCGGCTTCTACGCCTACTCGGCCTCTATGACCACTCGGCTTCTACGCCTATTCGGCTTCTATGCCGGTTTGATAACTATTTGGCTTCTATGCCATGGTGACAGACATTTGGCTTCTATGCCAACCTCTTCTACACGATGGATACCTACCTACGTGGCTTCTACGCCGTGATCTTCGTAGCGATTATACGTATTTTGTCCCTTAGTTGGACCCGCGTCACACACTCATTCAAAGGATCATCTATACGCAGGCATTGGTTATTTTAACCGTTGTGTAAAAGGGTGCTGTACTTTCCACTACTCGATTTTTACACCAATTGAGTGGTCACTGTCACTAAAACTCTATAAATAGAGACCTCTATCAATGAGAAACAAGGTCGACAAATTGGAGGGTCGAGAGAGAGAGAGAGAGAGAGAGAGAGAGAGAGAGAAGAATCCGGAGCTCAGGCAAAGAGAAGGGATCGACGACTTTGGCATCGGGCATCCACCCTCTTCAGCAACCCTCGAAGCTGCTACCTGTCTTCCACGGCACTTCTTCAACATCGTGTGGTCCAAGGGCTAAAGTGATCGACTGCAGATCAGACACCTATAGCAATATTCACCCAGATTAAATAAATTGTACTTAGACATCCTCGTGTAGGATCGAATTTGTACAATCTTGTTTGTAAACAATAAAAGAAGGGGCGGGTCTTCGTATAAGACCTCGTTTTCCCGCATTCATCAAATCTTTTCTCGTTTATATTACATACCCAAAACAAGATGGTGACTCTGCTGGGGACATCTTTCTCTTCTGATGAGGAAGCTATTGCTCAACACGATACGGTATCCGTGGGATCTGTGAAGAAGATACTGGTCGTCCAGTTTGACCAGTCTGCCTACGAAGATATGCTCCGAACAAGGGGCAGCTCTCACTCTCTCTCCGACCAAAACAACAGAAAGCTGCGTAAGGTCTGGTTGCCCAAGACATCCTCTACTATTCCTGTGGGTTCTCCGATCTCTCCGATCTCTCCGACCAATGAGGTTGTAGCATTGCTCCCTCCGCACCCTGCGCGTAAAATTCAGTCGCCTGTCTCTGACAGAACCGACAAAACTTCTGGCAATGTCTCAGCGCTAACCCAGAAGTATACTCCGCGCTCTGCGCGTGAAATTCAGTCTCCCGTCTCTGGCGGAATAGACAGAACTTCTGATAAAGCCTCAGCGCTAAAACAGAAGTACAATACACGCCCCGCGGGTAAAACAACATCTGATCTCTACGGAGAACCAGATGATCCCTGTGATCTCCGCAAGCGAAAGCAAGCGGCGGACCACTCAACTTCTCGGCCTTTACGCCAGCAAGAGAACAATCTGCACGCCCTCCGAATTACGCGAGACGCTGATGGCCGCCTAAGGACATCCTCAGCTTTACGCCAATCAGAGCGAAGCTCCAAATTACGCCAGGCGAAGTCCCTAAGCGTAAAGAAGGCTCTAGCTGCGGAAAGACACCCTCCCCGGAGATTATCCGCCACCCAGATGGCCAACCTGTTGTATACGGGTGGCACAGGGAAGACTATGACTCCCATCGTCCGCATGCCCACCAATAGGAATGGAAGGAACAAGCCATCATCTTCTTCTTCTACAACTCCTCCTGACCTACAGGATTATCTGGTCCGGAAATGCAAAGACAAGAGTCATAAACAGACTTCAGTTCCCCTAACGGTCAAACGCGAGGAAATCTTATGGGAAGATACATCAACGTCTAATGTCGTCATGACAGGTGGACCACACGAAGATTCTATCTTTATTATTCCACCAACCCGCGACAATCAGCATCCGATAATCTTCGGTAGCAGGCGGAATACCCCGATCGTACAGGAGGAATTACGCGAGTCTGAAACTGGCAGGATACAAACCCACAGGTATAGCCCGCAAGCATTAAATATTATGCAAAGCATGGGTTATGATTTAAAACTAAAACAAGGTCTCAACTATGGGAAAGGTAGACGAACGCCGGTGCGTAGTAATTCTCACCATAAAAAAGCTCGTTTCGGGTTGGGATATACTGCGTCTCTTACGAGACCCAAAATTCTGAAATCCGATCCTGTACAACCAGAGGCAGTTCCTGAAAAATCAGTTTCTGTGGCCAGAGGCCACGGCATGTCTAAGGGTAACTTACCTCGACGGAACAAAGTGACGTCCAAGGCCGGGGGTAGAGTTTCCTCAAGATCCAAAGATGATGCAACGACGACAATCTTCCCGGAAAACTGTAAAACTCAGGCGCCAGGAGCCCTACGACCAAAAGGGACTTTTTTCTTCAAAGAAGATGACATCGTTGAAATCTTCAATATGTTGAGAGAGGAACGCAAGCTTCAGCTACCCAACATCAGATACCCTGGGAGGGCCGGCGAAGTCGATGACCCAGATTATTGTCTCTTCCATCGGTACACTCATTACCCTACAAGGGCCTGCTATGTGCTAAAAAGAAAAATTCAGGAGTTGATCGATGCCAAGGTCATCACCTTGCATCTATAAAACAAGGTGACGATCACTACAGGAAGATACCGAATGAGGAGTCCCCCAAAAGTTTTCCCAGTCGATGCTTCAGAAGAAAAGTCACTCTATAGTAAATTTTTTTTCCAGACGTGTACCTCCATCCCCAATGGAGTCACAATCAAAAGTTTGTCATGTTCATATTACCTCTGAATAAACTTTCGGCTATCGACTATCACATTACCTCTGATATCGGTTGTCATCTACACTTAACATTCGTGCTTAGCCATAAGTACACCAGAGTGTTAAATCCACAAAAAACTGCCATGTCCATATTACCTCTGAGCAGACGTGTACCTTCATCCCCAATGGAGTCACAATCAAAAGTTTGTCATGTTCATATTACCTCTGAATAAACTTTCGGCTATCGACTATCACATTACCTCTGATATCGGTTGTCATCTACACTTAACATTCGTGCTTAGCCATAAGTACACCAGAGTGTTAAATCCACAAAAAACTGCCATGTCCATATTACCTCTGAGCAGACGTGTACCTCCATCCCCAATGGAGTCACAATCAAAAGTTTGTCATGTTCATATTATCTCTGAATAGACTTTCGGCTATCGACTATCACATTACCTCTGATATCGGTTGTCATCTACACTTAACATCCGTGCTTAGCCATAAGTACACCAGGTTGTTAAATCCATAAAAACTGCCATATCCATATTACCTCTGAGCAGATATGCACTTTCATCCCCGATGGAATTGCATCCCAGAAGTTTGTCATGTTCATATTACCTCTGAACAAACTCTCTGAATTTTTGGCTATCGACTATCACAATCGGTTGTCATCTCGGTGCATCGCCCTCCGACTCACCTCACGCTCTCGAGCAAGCATTATCAGCAAATATGGTAGCGACGGATTCCTTTGAATCAGACGAACAAGAATCCGAACCATTCGAGAATGATGCTTGGGCTCAGCAGATGGATACACAATGGGAATTCCGCTTCGAGCAAAGGGAACCTCCCACTAAAGATGAAGTTATCCAGATTGACGTAGGGGATGAGCTTTCACCAAAGCCGATATTTATCAGTAACGACCTTTCCGAAGAAGGAAGGGAAGAAATTACCCAGCTGATAAAAGAGTATATCGACGTCTTTGTGTGGAATTATGAAGACATGTCGAGTCTTGATCCAAAGGTAGCAACTCATAAGCTCAACATCCTGCCCGACTCAAAGCCTGTGAAGCAGCACCAACGTCGGTTCCGCCCGGACATGATGGACGCCATTGAAGCTGAAGTCAAGAAGTTGATAGCCTGCGGCTTCATCCGTGAGGAACAATATCCCGATTGGGTTGCCAATGTTGTCCCGGTCATAAAGAAGAATGGAAAAGTACGTATCTGCATCGATTACCAAGATCTGAACGCAGCCTGCCCCAAGGACGAGTTTCCTCTTCCCATCACAGACGTCATGATTGACAATACATGCGGTTTTGAACGTATGTCTTTCATGGACGGATTTTCAGGTTACAATCAGATCAAGATGCATCCTGAAGACGAGAAGCATACT
The DNA here is from genome assembly GCA_036927795.1 of Iris macrosiphon. NCBI lineage: Eukaryota > Viridiplantae > Streptophyta > Magnoliopsida > Asparagales > Iridaceae > Iris > Iris macrosiphon. The sequence goes on along the minus strand of JAYESA010000012.1, from coordinate 121,801,652 downwards.
ACCTTCCGGACACCACTGGGGGTATATTGCTATACGGTCATGCCCTTCGGATTAAAGAATGCCGGGGCTACGTACCAACGGGCTATGAGCAGCATATTCCATAAATATTTATGCAAGACAGTGGAGTGTTACGTGGACGATATAGCTGTCAAAAGCCGCCTCAGGGATAATCACATCCAAGACTTGAAGACAGTATTTGAATTGATGCGCCAACATCAACTCAAAATGAACCCTACGAAGTCCTTTCTGGGGGTATCTAGTGGCAAATTTCTGGGATTTGTCATCACCGTCAAAGGCATTCAGGTGGACCCTGATAAGGTCAAGGCCATCTTAGAAATGCGACTGCCCCACAATCTGACGGAACTCCGGGGATTTCAAGGCCGTCTGGCTTATATCCGGAGATTCATATCCAACCTCTCCGGGAGATGCCAACCCTTTTCGCGCCTCATGAAGAAAGGTGTATCCTTCGTATGGGACGAAGCCTGTCAGCAAGCGTTCGGGGATATCAAGCGCTACCTCACCAGTCCACCAGTTTTGGTACCTCCTGTCATAGGTAGACCGTTCGTGCTGTACGTCCGAGCAATGGATCATTCCCTGGGAGCTCTTCTCGCATAAAAGAACGATATGGGCCACGAGCAGGCTATCTACTACCTCAGCAGAATGATGGCCGGAGCCGAACACCGGTACAACCCTGTGGAGAAAGAATGCTTGGCTCTGATGTTCGCTATTCAGAAGACGCGACACTATGTCATGGGCCAAACCATTCATATCATCTCCCGGATCAATCCTCTTTGGGTACTGATGAGCAAGCCAAGTGTTCTCAATTCCCGATTCGCGACTTGGGCGATGTTATTAATGCCATATGACATGGTGTACATCCCTCAGAAGTCCATCAAAGGCCAAGCATTGGCTGACTTTCTAGCTGCTCATCCGATCCCGGAAGCCTCCAAACTGTATGAGGACATTTCCGACGAAGTCGCGGAGTGTAATTCCGCAACAGAAGGCGACGCATGGCAAATGTTCTTCGATGGTGCCTCCAGGACTGGTCCCAGGGGAAACGTAGTTTCAGGAGTAGGGATTGTCCTAGTCACTCCTGATAAACTCGTTATCCACCGAGCATATTCTCTTAGCGAGCCCTGTTCTAACAATGTGGCGGAATACAACGCTCTACTAATCGGGCTCCAAGTCGCTAAAGAGCTGGGGGTCGAATCTCTGGAAGCCTTCAGTGATTCTCTGCTGATCGTCAATCAAGTCAGAGGAATATATGAAGTCCAGAATCCCGACCTCATCCCCTATCACCGAGCAACAGTCGAGATAGCCGTGACATTTAAGGGATTCTTCCTTGAGCATGTACCTCGGTCTCGAAATCTGGAAGCTGATGCCCTAGCCAGTCTAGCTACAGATTTAGCTACCCCTATAAGAAGGCAGAATTTGGTAATCCTTCTTAACAGAGATTTATTCTGTGTAAAAAATAACTTTCACATAGAACATAGCTACATGGTGGACGCAGATCCGCCCAGGAGAGACTGGAGAAGTCCCTCTTGCCAGAAGATCCTAAAGAGGTAATATCTGTCAAAAGACGATCACTATGCTTCTATTTCGATGCATCATCGTAATGCCTATATCGTCGGTCTTACGATGGGCTCTTATTACGATGTCTCTCTGGTGATGAAGCACAGCGGGTTATCCGTGAAGCTCACGATGGCGTGTGCGGGGCACATCAACCCGGTCCTAAGCTACAGGATCGTATCAGGAGAATGGGCTATTACTGGCCCACTATGATCGCAGACGCAATCAAGTATGCCAGACGATGCAAAGCCTGTCAGGTTTATGCAGACTTTATACATCAACCGTCCGAACATCTACACCCTACGGTTGCCTCCTGGCCTTTCGAAGCATGGGGTATGGATATCATTGGTCCTATTCACCCGTCTTCTTCCAGAGGTCACCGGTTCATACTGGCCATCACGGATTACTTCTCCAAATGGGCAGAGGCGATCCCTCTTGCTGAGGTGAAAACATCTAATGTGACCAGCTTCATCAAGCATCACGTCATTTATCGCTTTGGGGTTCTCCAAAGGATAATCCATGACAATAGGCCTCAGTTCATCAGCCATGCGTTCCACCGATTTTGCGATAAAAATCAGATACGAAACGTGGCCTCTACGGCCTATTATCCGGCCGCTAATGGTTTGGCGGAAGCCTTCAACAAAACCATCATCAAACTCTTGAAGAAGTTCGTCTCTTCAAACAAGAGAGATTGGAACGAGAAGCTGGAAGAATGTCTCTGGGCATACCGCACCACGGTACGAGCACCGACAGGTTGTACGCTATTCTCATTGGTCTACGGGAGTGAAGCTGTTCTCCCCATCGAGATTCAAATTCCGTCGCTCAGGATAGCCGTGGCTAACGAGTTAACTCAAGAAAAGAATGACCTGTTAAGGCTTCAAGAGCTAGAAGGATTGGATGAGAAACACCTCCAAGCTCAGCAGCGCATCGCGCTCTACCAAGTACGCATTTCCAGAACTTTTAATCAAAAGGTAAAGGAAAGAGTGTTCAAAGTCGGCGAGCTAATTTTAGCTATAAGAAGGCCGATGATTCTTACTCACAGGAGTAAAGGCAAATTCTAGCCCAAATGGGAAGGCCCTTACATAATCGAGACAACGTTCTCAAACGACGCTTACAGGTTAGCCCAGCCTAATGGAGACCTGCTAATGGCTCCTATCAATGGCAAATTCCTGAAAAGGTACTATGTTTAAACCTCCTCTTATCAAGCGGAATATGGCGAAGACTTCATTCTGACAAAACTACTTTCAAAACGAAACTAGTTGGATCATATTCAATCATGTCCATATGACCCCTGTAGATATGCTTTGCTAAAACTTACCAAAAGTATATCACGTCCATACCACCTCTGATATCACTTTCACCCAAACCTGTCATTTACATTCCGAAATGATGGGTCTACAAAGTCAGATGAAAAGCCTCTTTATTATTCCCAGAAAAGAGCAAGAGTACATTGAAAAGAAAAAGCAAAAGTACATCATGAAGGTGAAGCGATCAGGTCACGAAGCTGCTGCGCCAGTACGGCCATCCTCTCAGCCCCAGAATTCAAGACATCAGTGCGGACCCGCTCCAACCGTGCCTCGTCATCTATCAGGAGGGACAGTTCGGCTCTAGCCCGAAGGAAACCGACACGGACGACTCCTGCACTCGCCAAGTTCTGTTGTGCTACGACCAGTCGGCCCTTCACCACATCTAGACCTGCCGACGACTGAGAAGCCCACTCCTTAGCCTGAGCAAGCTTTGTCTCCAGTTTGCGGACCCTCGCTACATTGCCATCATGCTCGGCCTGGCACTTCGTTTGAAGGGCGATAGTCTCCTCCCAAATGGCTTTTCCTTTGTCAACCTCCTGCTGGTTGGTCTCAAGGAATTTATTCAGACTTTCCTTCTTTTCAACAAGATGCGCAGTCAAGGAGTCGTATCTGGCCTGGACCAGAGCTTCAATGCTGCCTCAAGCTAGCTGCAGGTACTCGTTAATGGGTTGCTCCAAACCATTAACCGTTGCCTCCAGCGCGTCAGCTACCCCGGTATCATCAAATTCCCGGATCGCCTCTATCAAGAACCGAGAGGATCTCTTCAGCGACACAAAGTCCAGCTTCTTAGCCAACACCATTGACATTAGCGTTCTCAAAGTGGTGTAGAAGATACCAGTGTACTGTTCGGTCAGCGCAACTAGGTCCGCATGAACGTGGGGAGTGTCCGCGATCGTGGCAACTTCCCCTCCAGGAATAACCACAGACGATGTCGCCACAGCCGTCGCCTCAGCAGGTGCTGCGACGAAAGGAGAAGCGCCAACACCGGACGAAGATGCCAACGTACTCAAAGGAGGCACTGTCGCGACAACAAGCTCGTCCTCCTCTTGAGATATCGGAGTCTCCTCGACAGGCAAGCCAGCTCCCGAAGATGTCTTCTGTTCAAAATCGGGTACCTTTGTGTCGCTGCCAGAGCCAGAGGACGCATCTATACTGCCCTCCCCAAAGAAGGTCTTCCCCTGAAAGGAGGACGAAAGGAAGTTAATATCAGCATAATGTTGACTTTCCTAAAAGAAAAGACGTGAAGACGATATTTACCCGGGACCGACGGCATATATGTCGCATCCGCAGCCTGTACAGCTAAATCATTTTCTAATGATGCTAGGCGAGCTGTCATACCTGGGGAAGGGGGTCTGCTAACAAAAGCTGACAGGTAGTCTTCCAAGTCCTCCTCCAAATCCAACCGAGGCTCATCGGCTGGAATCGTGCTAGGTGCACTTGCAGGCGCGGCAGAAGTCCCTCCCGATGCCGATTCGGCTAGAGGTATACGAAACTTTATTATACTCAGCCCCGAAGGCGACCTCGCTCCACTACCTGAAGCAATAGCCGCGACACCAGTGTCCAGCTGAGATTCTCCGGCTCCACCAGCCGGAACTGTCGAAGGTCTCTCTCTAAAAGGCGAGGAACCTCTAATCAAAGAATCGTCCCCAGCATTGGGAGATGCGAGCTCACCTCCAGGAGCCTCAATGTCAGGAATCCGGAGAGAACGATTTACCGTCTTCTTCTTCCTCTTACGAGGGGAAGTCTCCTTGGGAACAGGAGCCCCTCGCTTCCCAAGAACTGCCAAAGCCCCTGCAGGCGGAGGTACTTCACCCCTAGGGACCGACACCAGAGGCTCATCCGGGGTAACGGACTCACCCTCGTCGAAAGAAACCAAGGGGACTTCAACTCTTCCCCCAGGCTTGGAAGAGGGCACCCTAAAGCTTTCATGCATATCAAAATCGCGATGGAAGGTGTTCGGCGCCACGTAGAACTGGGCATACGAATACAGGATGCGCAGCTCCGTGGAGAGTGTAACCACGGGCACAATAAAAATTGCCCCAGTACAGCCCATGATAAAATATCGCCATCCCCTCTCTCCATCAATGAGTCCACCTCTGGACCTGAAGCTAGTGACGGCGTTGCCCACGTACAACTGATCATACCCAAACTGTCGGGCAAACCGACTGGGCAAGTAGGGCTCCAAGAAGCCATGATCTTCGCTTCTGTACAGCAGATGTGATGGTCTGATACAGACGAACCAATTAAAAGCTTCGGGGGAAAGAATTGTCTTCTCCCTACCCGAATCCTCGAGCCTAATCCCCGATTGATTGAGATGCACAGGAGGGACGGTGCAGAAAAGCTTCCAACTATGACTGAAGCCTAGCGCCCGCCGACAGTCTATAACCGTGTTCACGTTCCAGGAAGACTTCCGGTAGTTAAACAAGAAACTACACCCCGAACTACTGCCGGAACCGGGAGACATCACCCGCGGGTTATGGAGAATTAACCACCCCATCAAATACAGGTATGGTAATTCTATCCGGGGAAAGCTATCACGCCGAACTTCATCGACGAGCAGCCCGTCAGTCATGGCCCTCATGCCAGCTTGTATACGGCACACCATGGCAGGGAGCAAGCCCAGTCTTGCCCCGAACACCAGACGTACTGCAGGCCACAGCATATTGCAGTAAATGTGGTCTGTAGACGCGACGCCAGGCACTACTACTCGGCGCAGCCATATAGAGAGGAAGCCAGCCAGTTGAGCCTCCCTGGACAGAGGCCTGCGACAGCGCCTCAAATAACTATGGGCCTTAGTGCTTCAGGATACTTCCCCACCCCTTCGTCGAGGAACCGGTCCGGAGCACCAGCATCCACTATGAGATCGTCAACTACCTGAGCATTAAGCGCACTCAGAGGGTTCACGGGCAGATCCTTGCCCTCTAATACCTTCTCTGGCTTAGCAGTCCTGGACCGGTGGAAGAAAAGATAAGACGTCCATTTGCTGATGTGAGCCAAATCTGAGGGCTCATCAAAAAAAGCGGTGCAGACGAGGTAGTGGCACATCAGCTCCTGATAAACCTCCACTACCCGAGGGTCTGAACCCCCCAGCTCCCGGTTCGTGGGAACATACTCTTCGTATGGAGTGTCCCCCATCGACAGTCTTGAGATCTCTGCCATCTCGTGCAGGGCCAATCCCAACTCCCCCAGTGGAGTGACGAAAGTCCCGGTGAGCGAAATATATCGTTCCATCAGTGCCAGAAACAGGTTAGGGTTAGGAAGTAACCCAACACTGGTGGCACTCACGGCTGCAAACAGACCGATGTTCTCCAACTCGGTCTGGAAATGCTTCAGGGCCCAATCAACTAAGCGAGCCCATCGAAGGTTTGAAGGGGTGATCCACCCGCCACACCGAGGGTTCACTTTAGGGTATACCCCCCCACGCCCCATAAAATCATTACAGAAAGTCGGTAATTGGACCGGCTGGATCACCAAGCTGTCTTCACTCGGGACACTGCCCGGGTACAGTCCCCTAAACAGCGTCACAGGGCCAGAAGGATGGCTGACAAACGACCCCTGATCAGCTCCTCTCAGATGAAAGATCTTCCCTGGCTTACCATGAAGATCGGGAGTCAGCATCCACGACATCTTCCTAGGATGTGTAGCATGGTAGAAGGCCGAGATGGGGTAGTCTCTCGGCATAATGGGCAGATACAAGACCAAATCCACGGCGGGGAAAACCCAGAGTTCTCTCTTAGGCTTTGTTTGGGACCGCTTGTCGATCATGTCCCCAAAGAGGAAAGCCGGCTTCAGGTATTGCTCCCCGTCTACGTACGTAAGGGGCTTCACGTTGATCAAGTTCAGCAGCGTTCGGTCGCCCTGAGCCGATATCTGAAATGCCCTTCCTTCGGGATACTGGGCCCGGAGATAGGAAATGTCACGTGTGACAGATCCTCCAGATAGTTGGAGTGCAGCATCCCGGCGGCAGAGCCTATCACTTCAGCTAGCGGAGACTCATGCAAGTTAACTGCAAAAGCACAGAAGAAACATATCAGTTCCTAACTAGATATTTTGGGACTTGCAGCATCCGCAAAAAGGAAAATCAACAGTCCATGCTCTACGCCGAGACTGTGAAACTTGAGCCTTTACGCTGGAATCCATTTCCTTAACGTAAAATTCAAGATTGGCGGTATACGGTCTGGGTTTTATGCCAGATTGATTAAAATAAGTTATTATGCCAGGATTTTCATCCACAAGCGTAACAAATCAAATTTTAATAGTATACACCAAGTTTTCGGCAGTCAAAGCTTTTACGCTCGACTGCGGAAAAATTGGAGTTTTCACGCTGACACATTAGGAATGTGGGCGTAAAAGATGAAACGTCTCCGTGCATCATCTTCCTCAAAGAGGCTATCAGCACAGAAGACGACCTAGGCGCGGTCACGTTCAACGTGTGCGAAGGATTTTCAGTCATTCTCTTCTTTCCAAGAGCTCTACCTTCCAGGTCGGGTGCACTACTCGTCGGCGGGATGCTCCGCTCAGAATAAAGTTCGCCTTGTCCAACCAAAGACGCTCTCGCTTGAGCGGAAGAACGAGAAGAAGAATCAACCTTCTTTCCCTTGGTGGAGGAATCTTGCTTCGGGGCCATTGCTGGAAGACTTTGAAGACTCGAAGAAGAAACGGAGAAGAACTCGAACAGTCGAAAGTTTTCTCTTGCAGAAGACGGATGGAAAGTTTTTCTCTCAGAAACTTGGGATATATATAGAGTTCGGATGTGACTCCTCGGACCCCGGACCAAATCCCCTAATTAATATTCGGTTATGATTGGGTCCTACATCAGCCTATTTATTCAGAGAAGGCGGACAGTCAGCGAATTCAAAAAGTTTTTCGCGCAAAGCAGGTTCGTGGTTTCTATGCTAAGGAGCTTTCTACGCTCGACAGCTACAGATCTACGGTTTTACGCTCGCAAGCTATAAGTCTATGGTTTTTACGTCCGGATGCCTTTGTGCTCGGTAGCTTTTATGCTCGAGAGGCGACAAACCTACGACTTCATGCTCAGCAGATACCAAATCGATGATCTCACGCTCGGTGGCGCTTAGTTTACGCTCGGAGGCGACGGATCCACGACTTCACGCTCGAAAAATTTTCTTTTCAGAAGCAACAAATCTACAGTTCTATGCTAAGGAGCTTTCTACGCTCGACGGCTACGAATCTACGACTTTACGTTCGACAGCTACAAGTCGGGTTTTACGCCCGGATGCCTTTGTTCTCGGTAGCTTTTATGCTCGAGAGGCTACAAACCTACGACTTCACGCTCAGGAACCACAAGTCTACGATCTCACGCTCGATGGTGTTTAGTTTACGCTCAGAGGCTGCCAACTCATGATTTTGCGCTCCATGACTTCCCGCACATCTGAAAGATATGCAGGCCAGAGTACGCGTACATCTGAACGATCCTCAAGGCGGTCAATTACAGGAGTTCACACAGAAGATACTCCTTCTTGACCTTAAGATATCCTAAGTACCCGAAGCATACAGAGTTCAACATTAAAAAATTACTCTTCTTCATGGGTCGATTCGAAGTTCATCCGGACTCTAGTCTGAATATCTCATCTACCAAGATGGCGAATCAGTTTGACAGCCATTTCTCGCCCTGTTCCAAGGGATTTTTCGAGAAATCATTCTTGAGGATGATGTCTGAACAAAAAAATTCTGTTTATCAGAAGTAACAGTTCAGGATTCTACGCGGTTCCTCACTCCTAAACAGCAGGACAGTTCAAAACACTCGAATGCTAAAGCGGCTTTCTACGCATCACTAAGTCATGCGTAAAAGACAGGACAGGACAGGACCTAGCACTCTTTCTAAATAGAGTTGGCGTAAAGAATCAGACGTGTCGAAGCTGCACATATTCAGACTTCACAGCAAAGTATGGCAAGATGATCATATGAAGAAGAAAGACAATTTTATTAAAGATTAAAGTCATGATTACATATGAGGGAAATCTAATCTACAAGGGTTTTTCTTTATTTTCATGATTACATCTGAGGGAAACCCCGTCTACAAAGGGCTTCCTCATCATCGTCTGAAGATCGCACCAAGGAGCTGTTCTGACAGGTTCTCACGTTGGTGATGGTCTTCCTCTTCTTTCAAGAAGATGATCAGTGGCGGAAGGATACAAAACTGGGCATAGACCCATCCTCCAACAGAAGGAAAGCAGAGTAAATCTGCTTGCCTACAGACTACCGCCACTCAAACCGGGACAATGCTGGTCTGTCTGCCTCTCGTCACCAGAGGTAACGGGAGAAGGTGCCACTTGCAAGCAGCGTGGTAAAATACGATTCTTCGTCTCTCCCGAAGAACCACCATACAAAGTTGCTGATTATCCCGTGCAAAGGAGGCTATGATATCCTTCCATGATCCATCGTTGCAGAGGATATTTGCTCGAAGACACCGTCTTTTTCGGCTCCTTACATGCTGGAAGAGCATGATCTCCTTCTTCCTCAAATCGATCCGACGAACTCCGGCCATCATCTCTATATGGTGAAGGAAGTGTGAGAAGAACAGGAGAACTCCTCAGCCCTTTTATAGGCGAGAGAGGGCACCGGTCCCCAATAAATTCGCTATAAAGTCAGCCTCGACCGTTTCAAAACTCCATTCAGAAATGTTTCGAGTTACGAGGAGCGGTTCATGCTTCATTCAAAGCATTTCAAATTACGAGAAATTTAAAAGCTTTGAAGGGGGTCTTGTAGAAGCATAAAAAATACGCTGGATAGCTCTACGCAGCATATTGATGCAAAGCAGCGTAAATAGAGGTCTTCAGAGCCTTCAAAAATGCAGACAGAGCTTCTCCGCCGAGCACCAGTAAAATACAGGCTCAAGGACCATCCGCGTAGGGCAGTATGCCCAGGCTGCTTCAGCGTAAACGGGTTGTTTCATCGCCTATATGGCGTAAAACTCATCCTCTTTTCAGTGCAGCATTGAAGTGTATGAGGGACGCTTCACATTCTCCGAAGTGAACCTGTCAAACCCTGCAATGAACTTGTCAGACCCTGCAATAAACCTGTCAGATCCTGCAATGAACCTGACGCCTCGACTTCTGACAAAAGGGTACTGATCGACTACCCAGGCGACGACTATAATGATGGCGCGGCACTGCAACCCAGGCTCTCATTTACCGCCATTTTCCTTGCGTAAACCTCTTTTACGTAAACAGAGGAACGCGCTACCCAATTTTTCACATGTAGATAAGAGCTCCTTACGCTCCGCGGAAGATAAACCGCCTGCCACGTCAAAAGCTGCACTCCGTACGAGACTCGAGGCACGTCTCTGTATTTTTATGCACAGAGTGATGGCAGGCCCTCAAGGCACGTCTCTGCAATTAATGCGCCGAATACTGACAGATGCCTGAGGTACATCTCTGCGCTTAATGCACAGAAGGGTGACAGACCTTCAAAACACGCCTCTGCGTTTAATGCACCGGATGATGGCAAATCTCCATAATTAATGCTGGAGATTTGATTATATCTCCAAAAGCCGTAATTCCGGCTAAAACGTCCACATCCGCTCGACCTCTGTGCCCATTCAGCTTCGGTGCCTGCTCGGCTTCTACGCCCATTCAGCTTCGGTGCCTGCTCGGCTTCTACGCCCATTCAGCTTCGGTGCCTGCTCGGTTTCTACGCGTATTTAGCCTCGATGTCTACTCGGCTTCTACGCCTACTCGGCCTTTATGACCACTCGACTTCTACGCCTACTTGGCCTTTATGACCACTCGGCTTTTACGCCTACTCGGCCTCTATGACCACTCGGCTTCTACGCCTATTCGGCTTCTATGCCGGTTTGATAACTATTTGGCTTCTATGCCATGGTGACAGACATTTGGCTTCTATGCCAACCTCTTCTACACGATGGATACCTACCTACGTGGCTTCTACGCCGTGATCTTCGTAGCGATTATACGTATTTTGTCCCTTAGTTGGACCCGCGTCACACGCTCATTCAAAGGATCATCTATACGCAGACATTGGTTATTTTAATCGTTGTGTAAAAGGGTGCTATACTTTCCACTACTCAGTTTTTACACCGATTGAGTGGTCACTGTCACTAAAACTCTATAAATAGAGACCTCTATCAATGAGGAACAAGGTCGACAAATTGGAGGGTCGAGAGAGAGAGAGAGAGAGAGAGAGAGAGAGAGAGAAGAATCCGGAGCTCAGGCAAAGAGAAGGGATCGACGACTTTGGCATCGGGCATCACGATGGTCTAAGGGCTAAAGTGATCGACTGCAGATTAGACACCTATAGCAATATTCACCCAGATTAAATAAATTGTACTTAGATTGTAGGATCGGATTTGTACAATCTTGTTTGTAAACAATAAAAGAAGGGGCGGGTCTTCGTATAAGACCTCGTTTTCCCGCATTCATCAAATTTTTTCTCGTTTATATTACATACCCAAAACAATTACCATCTACTATATCTTTAGAATATATGATAAGCATTTAGAACCAATAAAGTATAACTTAGAAAATTTTGATACACATTCCAATGAGGAGTCATAATCCTAATTTCTCTATAATAAACATCTATAGAAGCCAAATAGATTAAAGTAAAACCAAAGCAACCTTCTACAATGAGAATTGAAAAAAATTGCATAAAATACTCAAAATAGAGCCCTGTATCATACATTATCATACCGTATCGTAATACGTCATACTCATGCCCAATTGTGGATATCCCAACCCCGATCTATATTCAATGAGCCTAAATTAGTCTCATGACACACACTTGATGTGTCAATCTCAAAATTCCCCCAAAATCTATATAAAACCCTATGTAGAAGTGATAATATACAATAATTTAGCCTAGAACTTTATCTTATCGGTAGCCCTATGGCATTGGGGTGTTCCTAAGAGTCAAATGCAATATTTGGAGCTCAAATTATAGATAAATTCAGATCTATGCCATTGGGGTATTCCTAAGAGATGTTGCCATTGGAGTTCCGATAGGCTTTGCATTGTACATGTCAAACTTTTTGAGCAAATCATTCATGTACTTAGCCTGGTGGATAAAAGTTACTTCTGAATCTTGTTTGATTTGCAATCCTAGGATGAAAGTCAGTTCTCCCATCATGCTCATCTCAAATTCACTTTGCATACACTTAGCAAAATCGTTACATAACATCTTATTAGTAGATCCAAATATGATATCATCAACATATATTTGCACTAATAACAAAGAATCAACAAAAGATTTTATAAAAAGGGTAGTATCAATTTTTTCTTTTTAAAAATTATTTCCAAGTAGAAAGAGGCTAAGACGTTCATACCAAGTATGAGGGGCTTGTTTGAGTCCATATAGAGCCTTTCGTAACTTGAATACATGGTCAGGGTGTTTAAAATCTTCAAAACCAGGGGGTTGTTTGACAATTTTTTTTTTGATAACTCCATTTAGAAAATCACTTTTAACATCCATTTGAAAAAGTTTGAAGTTATGAAAGTTATCAAAAGCGCAAAATATTCGGATAGATTCAAGTCTAGCAACAGGAGCATAAGTCTCATTGTAGTCAATACATTTCTCTTGGTTGTATCCTTGAGCTACGAGACGTGCTTTATTACGTGTAACTGAACCATCCTCATTTAATTTATTTCAGAAAACCTATTTAGGACCAATGATCGGATAATCATTAGGTTTAGGAACAAGTTCAAATTGGTTGAGTTCCTCTATCATAGCAGAAATCCAAAATTCATCAATAAAAGATTCATTTATATTTTTATGTTCTATTTGAGAAATAAAAGCAATATTTGTAATGGTATCTCTATTTGAGGAACGTGTATTTACACCTTTTGATACATCACCTATTACCAAGTCCTTAGGATGATCTGTGAAAAACTTTAGTCTCCTTGGCAGACTGTCCGAATGACTTGTACTGTTTGTATTTTCTGATGTCTTGTTGGTTGCGGGTTGACTACCTTCATCGTCGCTGTCGTTTAGTGCTTGAGCGTTGTGTTCATCAAATATAACATTGATTGATTCTTCAACAGTCAATGAGGTTTTGTTGAATACTCTGAATCATTTACTTTTGGCGGCATAACCTAGAAAAATACCTTTATCAGCCTTGAGTCAAACTTTCCTAGATTATCTTTGGTATTAAGACTAAAACATTTGTAGCCAAAAACTTTAAAGTAACTAATTATGGGAATTCTACCAAACCAAAGTTCATAGGGAGTTTTCTTCGATATAGGTCAAATAAGCACCCTATTCAAAATATGGCATGAAGTACTTACAGCTTCAGCCCAAATATATTTTAGAAGGTTATACTAATTTAACATAACTCTAGCCATATCGTTAAGAGTTTTATTCTTTCGCTCTACAACACCAATTTGTTGTGGAGTTCTATGACAAAAAAAATCATGGGAATAACTATTTTCATTGCAAAATATTTTAAAGTCACTATTTTCGAATTCGCCTCCATGATCACTTCGGATACGAGTAATCATGAAATCTTTTTCGTTTTAAACTTTTTTGCAAAAAAGTAAAAAATTTAGAAAATGCTTCATTTTTATTTGCAATAAAATAAACCTGTGTATCTAGAAAAATCATCAACAATAACATAAGCATAAAGCTTACCGCTAAGACTGGCGACTCTATTGGGTCCAAACAAGTCCATATGCAAGAGTTATAGAAGTCTAGAGGTACTTAGAGTTGATTAATTTAAAGAAAGATTTAGTAGCTTTATTCTTTTAACAGTTATCACATCCCATATCTTTCTTGAAAGTAATCTTTAGTAAGTCTCTTACGAGTTCTTTGTAGATAGTCTTGCAATAGTGTCCAAGTTTGCGTGTCCTAGACTTATATGCCATAGCCAGCTATCATCTTTGTTAGCGTATAGACATTTACCTGCATTGTTAGTGTCTTTTGCAAGATAGAAAATATATATATTGTCTTCCTTGATCCCTTCAAAGATAACCTTACCAGTGGATCTTTCATAAATAGAATATTTATTTTTAATAAAATTAATACCATAACCATGGTCAGCTAGATGAATGATGCTGAGTAGGTTATGTTTTAATTATGTTACTAGACATGCGTCTTTTATGACAAGATAGGGAGGAACACCTATATTACCATTACCAATAATGTATTCTTTGAGGTTATTGCCAAAGGAGACATAATATTCTTTCTTCATCGATAGCGTTGCAAATAGGTTAGCATCACCAGTCATATGTCGTGAGCAACCACTATCGATAATTTACTTGCTTCTAGCATGAGAGGGTTGGTCCACCTACAAAACGAGTTGTAGGTATAACCCTTGGTATCCATTTCCTTAAGGGTCCTGTTGTGTTAGTTTTTGGTATCCATACATAAACATTCATATCTACTAATTTCTTGTCCTACAGAATCTAGATATGTGTTATTTCTTACCACAGTAGTGACATATAGCTGTATGATTGGTGCTTGGTGCAGGATGATAGATATAATTGTGTGAAGCAGTTCTCTGTGATCTATGTGGATAGAATGAATGATTGTGTGGGACATTTCTTTGTGGTCTTCTATAATAGAATGCATGATTGTGTGTGATATTTCTTTGTGGTCTTCATGGATATTTATAATAGAATGCATGATTATGTTTGGTTCTATGTGCATGATATGTTCTGAACATATGATTGTAAGAATTGTTATGCATGTAGGTAGGATCATAGTTGTGAGTGTTCTTTTGTCTTACTACGTGTCTCATGTTAGGTTGTGTAGAGGTTTGTTCGACCTATTTATCCAATCTAATCTCTAACTTTTTAGAGGTAGCATATACTTCATCATATTTAGCAGTGAGAGCATTTATTCTACGTGCAGCAACGAAATACTTTTTCTTTTCATATTCGAGTTCTTTATTAAGTTTAGCATTCTCCTGAGAGCTCTTGTCAAGACTGGCAAGTGCCTCATGGAGGTTAAGCTTAAGTCTAGAATTCTCGTCTGAATTATTTGAGGTATCATTTACTTCACTTATTAGAGATGTTAGTCTCTATATTTCAGTTTGACATTCTTGAACATCTTTCTTAGCATGCTTGTACTTATTTCTAAGTTTTCTAAAATTATCAAGCAGATCACTAAAAGCATTACCTAGTTCATCAAAAGTAAAATTATCATAAAAGTTGTAATCCGTTACCTGATCAGCTAATGCCATGAAGCATAGGTTTGCTGCTTCTTGAGGATTCTCTTCTTCGGATTAACTAGCTTCACTTTCATTCCAAATACTAGTATTTGCATATTTCCATGATGATGTTCTTCTGGATGAGTAATTGTGGCAATTTTCCTTTCTTAGGATTGGATAATCTTTCTTTATATGCCATGTCTTCCTACAGTTGCAGCATATAGGCTCTTCATAACTGTTGTCAGTTGGCTCCTTCTTCTTTGATTTCTCAAGCTTTAGAAATTTTTTGAAGTTTTTGGTGGTCAGGGCAACTTTCTCATCTTGAGACTCATTATCGTCGGAGTTATAGTTGGAGACCTTTTTGTGATATGCCTTAAGAGAAACTGTCTTCTTCTTGGGAGTGGGTTCTTCAAATTCTTTTAGATCCAACTCGTGAGTCATCAGCTTGACTATGAACGTCTCGAGGGTCATCGTGGTAAGATCATTTCCCTCTATGATTGCAGTGGACTTGGGATTCCAATTCTTGTTGAGTCCCCTGAGTACCTTACGAATCTTCTCATGATTGCTGTAGTCCTTGCCAAGTGATAATAGAGGGTTGACGATGTCGAGGAATATCGTAAACATTTGAGTGATCGTCTCATTTTGCTTCATCTTGAATGCTTTATACTCTTGTGTTAGATGAATTATTTTTTATTCTTTCACTTGGGAGGTTCCTTCATGAGTGACCTCAAAAAGTTTCTATACTTCGTGGGAAGTTCTGCAAGTGGAGATCCTATTAAATTCAATTATGTCTACAGCATAAAATAGAGCGTTAATAGCTTTAGCATCAAGACTAGCTTATATTTTTTCGGTGTCTGTGTACTTATCACTAGGCTTCTCTACAAGGTTTCCATCTATGACTATTCTAGGTGGCTTTTTGTATCCTTCTACTACTACAGCCAAATGGTCAAAAATAAGTGACTTTAGGTAGAAGCTCATACGTGTCTTCCAGTATTTGTAGTTAGTACCGTCAAATAAGGGTGGCCTATTTATGGACTGGCCTTCACCATTATTGGTGTGGATTGATCTAACAGTTGCCATAAGTCTCTAAGGATGTTAAGCCAAATATCAAGAGAACTATCTCTGATACCAATTGAAGGACCGTGAGGCAACTCTAGAGGGGGTGAATAGAGTGCACCAGAATAATCTACCTAATTTAAGATTATCAGAATGAAGGCAGTTGCTAACTAACAGTATATATTAGGACAGTAAAGTAAAGCAGTAAAGTAGAGAGAGAAAGCAAACGCAAATACCAAGATGTATATTGGTTTCTCTCTGAGAGGACTAGTCCAGTCCCGAGAACTCAAGCTTGGAGTTTTATCCACTATAATTACCAATAGCGAATCACAAGCTTTGATCCGAAGGCTTACCACTTCTTACACCATGAGGTTTGATCTAAAGTCTCACAATTTCACAGCTTAGAGAGAGAGAGAGAGAGAGAGAGAGAGAGAGAGAGAGAGAGTAACTGATAGAACAAAGCTTTTTACTACTCTGAAGACTTCTAGACCGAGATCATACTTGGCACTAGGAAGGCTAGGGAGTTGCTCTTTTAGATGGAAAATTTAAGGCTTTAGAGGTTTGCTCATAATAGGATAGAAGACTAAAGAATGGCTGAGTAAGTAAGAATGAAGAATTCTAATCCTATTTATAGGGTGTATGCAAACATTATTCAGCCATAATTTGGATGGGGTTTAATTAAAATTTACAACCGTTGGGCCAAGAAATAAGAAGCTTTTTGAACTGGTTGATTTTATACCAAAAGGGTAACCGAGTTCGGTCCGAGTTTGGCACGCGTTCGGCCCAAGTTCGGTCTCTTAGTATGGTAGACTTTGTAAATGAATGTGGCCTAATTTGGCGGATAGGTTCTTTTGTTCATTTGAGTAGACTAGGTATCTGGGTATAGGTATTTAGGATTTGTTAGTGCGACTCAGCTTACATCAGTCATAAACTCAAATAAATAAAATATTATATTTGAATAGACGAAATACAAATAATATGTAATAGCAGTGTTGAGGCTTCAGATTACGACATATCAATGCATGGTTTAGTTAACTACCAAAATTAATTTGACTGAGACCGGATGGGCCAACAGTCAGGATCTGCTATATACCGTCTCAACTGCGATACGTGGAACACATTGTGCACTTCCTCTAGTATAGGCGACAAGTTTAGTCTGTAGGCCACTACACCGACCCTCTCATGAACACCGAAGGGTCCGATGTATCGTGGACTAAGCTTCCCACCTCTACCAAAGTGAATCGTGCCCTATGTCGTGAAAATACGCAAAAATACCAGATCACCAACCTAGCACAAAATACAGCCTTAGCACTCTAACTAAAATAAAGCAATCACAAGCAATACAAAATAAAACCTATACATCAAACCCCAAGGGTCTCCGACGGTGTCACGCCCCGGTCCCGCAGGGCCGTTCGTCCTCGCTCTGATCCCTACGGAACTGATCGTCCTCGCACGAGCGTGATGCCGTGAAAGCCTAAAGTACGCTTGCACAAGGCCAAAGCTTTGAACAAGGGCAAGTAAGCTATTCAATACTAAAGCAGCGGCACACATATATTGCAGAAAAGTAAAGAACACAATGGCATATGAAAACAAGCTCTTTTATTGATAATCGAAAGTGTTACAAGCGGCGTAAGGCCGAGATTACAAATCGCTCAAACACTCTTTCTCTCGATTACAATGACACCGTTCCATACATTATGTCCCTCTATATAAAAGCAGCTCAACTCGATACGGCTCAAGGCATCGACTCCAGATTTCCGATTCCTTGGGATGAGGCACGGCTATCGCTTCCTCGGACGAACAGGCACCTGAGAATAAGCAAACTGTTGGTGGGTCAGCACTTTTATAAGTATTGGTGAGTATAAACAACTGAACAGAAGCTACACCCCCTGAAATCCATACTAAGTAATCTTGTGGCAAAATATTGCATTACTAGTGATCTTGCTACTTTTACCTAAGTTAATTTCATGCAGCTCAGAACTATAGTAAGATTTAATCTTTTGAAAACATAAGTTGGAAACCAGTTTTTTTTTTTGCATATTCGATACTCAAGCATTCAAGCAACTATAAGGAACAGTGTTCTCATCGTGCAGTGCGCAGCATGTATTGTGAAATCAATCTAACTCTTTGGGGCAAAGCTTATCTATCAAACTAATCACCTCAAATCAAAGCAAGCATATCAAGTGGACTATCATTCATTCAAGCGATTAAGGCAACATATCTATATGATTTTGGTCCCCGAGAAGCTCAGGTTCGGTAGCGGTAATCCAGCTAACCAATGACTCACATACTGGTACTATTAGCAGCTGTGACCAAGGTTCAGCTCTGTACTAACAGCCATTGTCCAACCGATATGAATACATGAAGCACTAACAAAAACTCAACGATGTAGACTAAATGAACAAGCAGGCTATACATAAACTCATTTTATTTCTTACCCACGGCCGAGCGGCTATCCCTGCAGCAGACACACAAGTTAGCAACAATTTGCATAACATAATCTATACAGTTCACTAGTTTCTTGTCCGTCCCTGCATCAAACAGTTAGGTGTGTAAGAAGGCTAGCCTAACATGCGCCCTAACTATATGATGGCCCCCTCCACGGGATTAGCAGTTGGGACATACAAGCCCATCTCACTAATAGACGGGTCTACCCTCCCGTAAGTAAGGTGTTTTAAGCCTCAGGGTATCTAGATCTCTCCTAGGCTGAACGATCCCAGTGCCCCAGGAACGCTCGAGAGATAACCTTGTGCACAAGTTGTCCTGACCAAATGCGAGAATACAAGCTCCTATCAATACCAAATAATGCACATAATCCAGAACAAGCAAGCAAATACATCTATCATGTCCATATAGCCGGAGCTCTCTCTCAATACACTTGCCTAATAGCCACACCCACCCGTAAGTAAGCTTTTTAAGCCTCAGGGTGGACTATTAGTCTAGATGCACAAGTTCACGCCATTTACCAAGTTCTATCTCTTGATAAGCAATCAAAGAAGCATGTTCAAGCAAAACTAACTCATTAAACAAGTAACAAGCAAGAACAGTTCTTATAATTCTAGCATGCAATTCTATCTCTTTGGACAAGCATTCAAGTATTCCAATCTAGCATACGATATCAAGAATAAGTGCAAGCAATCTTTTTACTCTTTGTTATTAGCATGGCAGGGTTCGTTCAATAGTGGTGTCGTATAACTAAGCATGCAATATTTCTTATACTCTGGACTAGCATGGCAAGGTTCTATCTCATTCAGACAAGCATTCCCAGTTATCTAGTTAGGCAAGCAAGCAAACAGATTCGTTTCAATGACAAGCTATGTGGGTTCTCTTATTAGCATGCTGAGCCGGTTCTATCCTTTCTTCTTATGAACAATATTCTTAAGCATCAAGCATTCAAAAACTCAGATTCATTATTAAGTCATGCAAGAATCAGAGAATGCAGTTCTGCCCACTCACATTGATTAATCGGTCAGGAACTCTCCGAGAAGACTTTCGTTCGAGCAAGCAAGGCGATATCACTTATACATAGCGCCTACGCGGAGCGGGGTGCTACATACTTACCCACCAACAAAGAGTTTCGTCCTCGAAACTCAAGAAGAAACTCATGAAAACACAGAGCATCGATAGTCCTCATCCCTCACCATCCTAAATCAAAACTCAACAATACAGAAATCATAAATCATATCTCAATCAAATGAAAATAAATCCAAAAAACTTTTGTCGACAACTTTGAGAATATTTATGGACTCATTGTATGGAACGTTCATTGTAACACAATCGTAACTCAGAGTCGGAGGCAACAGAATGGGCAAAGAATCGAGTTGCTCTGATACCACTATGTCACGCCCCGGTCCCGCAGGGCCGTTCGTCCTTGCTATGATCCCTACGGAACCGATCATCCTCGCACGGGCGTGATGTCGTGCAAGCCTAAAGTGTGCTTGCACAAGGCCAAAGCTTTAAACAAGGGCAAGTAAGCTATTCAATACTGAAGCAACGGTACACATATATTGCAGAAAAGTAAAGAACACAATAGCATATGAAAGACAAGCTCTTTTATTCATAATCGAAAGTGTTACAAGCGGCACAAGGCAGAGGTTACAGATCGCTCAAGCACTCTTTCTCTCGATTATAATGACACCGTTCCATACATTATGTCCCTCTATATAAAAGTAGCTCAACTCGATACGGCTCAAGACATCGACTCCAGATTTCTGGTTCCTTGGGATGAGGCATGGCTATCGCTTCCTCGAATGAACAGGCACCTGAGAACAAGCAAATTGTTGGTGGGTCAGCACTTTTATAAGTACTGGTGAGTATAAACAACTGAACATAAGCTATACCCCCTGAAACCCATACTAAGTAATCTTGTGGCAAAATATTGTATTACTAGTGATCTTGCTACTTTTACCTAAGTTTATTTCATGCAGCTCAGAACTATAGTCAGATTTCATCTTTTGAAAACACAAGTTGGAAACCAGTTTTTTTTTTGCATATTCGATACTCAAGCATTCAAGCAACTATAAGGGACAGTGTTCTCATCTTGCAGTGCGCATCATGTATTATGAAATCAATCTAACTCTTTGGGGGCAAAGCTTATCTAGTAAACTGATTACCTCAAAACAAAGCAACCATATCAAGTAGACTATCATTCATTCAAGCGATTAAGGCAACATATCTATATAATTTCGGTCCCCGAGAAGCTCAAGATCGGTAGCGGTAATCCAGCTAACCAATGACTCACATACTGGTACTATTAGCAGCTGTGACCAAGGTTTAGCTCTGCACTAATAGCCATTGTCCAACCGATGCGAATACATGAAGCACTAACAGAAACTCAATGATGCAGACTAAATAAACAAGCAGGCTATACATAAACTCATTTTATTTCTTACCCACGGCCGAGCAGCTATCCCTGCAGCAGACACACAAGTTAGCAACAATTTGCATAACATAATATATACAGTTCTCTAGTTTCCTGTCCGTCCTTGCATCAAACAATTAGGTATGCAAGAAGGCTAGCCTAGCATGCGGCCTAACTATATGATGCCCCCCTCCACGGGATTAGCAGTTGGGATATACAAGTCTATCTCACTAATAGACGGGTCTACCCTCCCGTAAGTAAGGTGTTTTAAGCCTCAGGATATCTAGATCTCTCCTAGGCCGAAAGATCCCAGTACCCCAGGAATGCTCGAGAGATGACCTTGTGCACAAGTTATCCTGACCAAATGCGTGAATACAAGCTCCTATCAATACCAGATAATGCACATAATCCAGAACAAGCAAGCAAACACATCTATCAAGTCCATATAGCCGGAGCTCTCTCTCAATACACTTGCCTAATATCCATACCCTCCCATAAGTAAGGTTTTTAAGCCTCAGGGTATACTATTAGTCTATATGCATAAGTTCACGCCATTTACCAAGTTCTATCTCTTGACAAGCAATCAAAGAAGCATGTCCAAGCAAAACTAACTCATTAAACAAGTAACAAGCAAGAACAGTTCTTATAATTCTAGCATGCAATTCTGTCCACTCACATTGATTAATCGGTCAGGAACTCTCCGAGAAGACTTTCGTTCGAGCAAGCAAGGCGATATCACTTGTACATAGCACCTACGCGGAGCGGGGCGCTACATCCGGTGGCTATCGGTCCAATGCCTCTGTCTGTCCTGCGCCATCCGAAGTCTATCTCTAATAAGCTTTACCTTCTCAGGTTCATCCACCACTATCTCGAGCCCTAACAAGGCTTGTCACTACCACATTTTCTAGGAAATAGTATTTTGGCCATTCATAATGATTGTGCATGTTCTATATTTATTTATAGTATTATTTATTTATTGTTAGATATTGTATTATATTTTGGACTTGTGTTAGTGGACCTAACTAGACAAGAATTGATCCATGGGACAACATTTATTTTAGTTAAACTTGAGCCCAATAGGTAGCCCAATTCCTTAAGTCAGTAATTTTAATTAATCAAACCATTAGGAATAAAACCTTCCTTTCTTAATTTTTTTTATGACAACCCAATAGGGGTATTTGGGTCTTTGTACCATTAGTTGGGGAGGGGGCAAGTGGTCGGCCTGTTGAAGGAGGGGAGAAATTCTCTCTCCTTATTTTATTTTAATTTATTTTATTCCATTTGGTGTTCTTCCCCAATTCAATTCATCCCTCTACCAAATTCCCACCAAATCACTTACAATTACTCTCTTTCTTCACCATTAGTAGATCTAGAACCAAGAAGAAGGCAAGGAGCATAAATGAGAAGAAGATTATACAAGTTGAGGGCTCTTTGTGTCCAATTGGAGACTTGTATTGGGAATCCATCTCCCAATATGTATAATTCAGAATTTCCCTTCTATTTTATACTCTAAATCTGTAGTTTAATCATTATGAACCCTTCCATGTGTTAGGACTACTTATAGAAAGAATAATTGACCTCTAGGGACCCCTATTGTGAATGCTATTGTGTGTTTTATGCCCAATTTGGAAGAAATTCGAGATTGGTGCACCATGTGTTTGTCAATGGGTCTAGTGGACCAAATTGGCATATATTTGGTTGTATGAGACTAGTGTCATGTACACAATTGGATACGAGTATGTCACGATAAATTCTTACATTATAATACCCGACATGGTATACGGGCTAGCTTGTAAGGAGAGCCTGGAAAGGTAGGACTGCGGACACGCTCAATTAGTTTCTCTGGTCGGGTCTTAAGGAACTCATAGACAACAAATGAAATCTGGCTCTGGCTGGAGGAAGCGAGTAAGAGAGAGAGAGAGAGAGAGAGAGAGAGAGAGAGAGAGAGGATCCCCGAAGTGATCCGCCATATCATGATATTTAGTGATACAGGTTAATTTAGGAGTTTTTTCTTCGACACAGGGGTTGTCATATACCATATTTTGATACATACATGTGGTTGAGTAGCTAGCACTTTATATTGCTCATAAATATGATTCTAGACTTGCTCATATCATTAGTGATGCATTTGGTATTATGTTGGAGCCGTATCGCAAGCGTATCATAGAAATAGTGTGATACGGGTATGATACACTCTATGTGTTTGATGGAGTGTTACTACTCTATTTTAGTTTTGTTTATATATATTTTGATTGCATTATATATATATATATATATATATATATATATATATATATATATATATAGGTGTAACTAAGTATTCATGAATAGGGAGTGAGGAGTAGAACTGTGGACTGTTGCCTATGTTGTTGACATGAATATGTGTTCATATATATATATATATATATATATATATATATATATATATATATATATATATATATATATATATATTGCTAAGTTATAATTCTATTGTGAGTTGTGTGTGTTGGTATGGGGGCTCTATGTTGGGGTTGTAGTGGTTGTTGTTGTTGGTTCAGTTGTTGTTGTTGGAGTGTACTTTAATTTGGGTGGGTGTACCTGGATTGAGAGTGCCAAGTTAGTTCATGTGGGAAAAATAATGAAGTGAGCAGGTCGTGTGCAATACAAGTGTGTGAAGGGGATATCTGATATCTTTGTGTTGTACTGATAGGATCGGGCAAGTATTCAGAGGGAGAAACAAATGGTATGTAAGTTACTGAGTTGTGCACTTGCACATATATGCATAGCAAGGCAACTGAGTATACTCAGTAGAAAATTGCCTTGTTATGCAACTTCAAAGAGGAGCAAGTGCAGCAGTAGTTAAATGGGGTAGCATGGGTCTGCATGAGCTTATTGGTGTGTGTGTGTGTGTATGTGTGTGTGTGTGTGTGTGTGGATAGGATGCTTAGGTATCATATTCGAATAAGAATGAGAGCACTGATATTGGTGTAATATCGAAAAGTCTGTTTTAGAATTGGAGACAGAGTCTTAGCAGGTAGTCGAGGTATGCCAGTTTCCATTTAGAAGTGTTCAGATTAGGTAATATTAGTATAGGTTGATATCATTTGTTAATTATAGTAGAATATCAGTTAGTTAGTAGTTTTAGATGTTAAGTTAGCTAGTACTGTTAGTTGTTAACTGTTAATAAGTTAGAGTGATATGAGAGGTTAGTTTATATCAAGTATAATAAATATATATGTTAGTTTGTTATGAGATGAGTTAGTATATATATGATAGTATATACACTAGTTAGTATAAGTTAGTGTGAGTTAATATTAGTTCTAGTTACCTTGAGTTATATCAAATTAATACTAGGTATTGGTTGAGCTCTAGGTATTGGTAGTGGATGTCAAGAGGGTAGCTAGGTAGTGATATCAAAATGGCTTAAAGCCAAGGTAATCATATAGAGTTGGTATTAACTATAAGGTATCCTAGTACCTAGTTTAGCTAGTATGACATATATTATCAAGATACTAACCTAAAAACCTAGCTATAGACTAACACAACCTAGAAATAGTTAGTTTGACTAGCTTGACCTAGAGTTGACCTAGTTTGACTATTATGACTTTGACTTGGCCTAATGACCTAGATTTGGACTAGTTTAACTTGTATTCATTCCAAAACCTTATATTGATATAATATTCCATATTTAGGTCTCCGATGAACT
The DNA here is from genome assembly GCA_036927795.1 of Iris macrosiphon. Lineage (NCBI taxonomy): Eukaryota > Viridiplantae > Streptophyta > Magnoliopsida > Asparagales > Iridaceae > Iris > Iris macrosiphon. The sequence continues at coordinate 121,777,047 of JAYESA010000012.1, read as the reverse complement.
ATTTCGGACATCTTTGATACTGTTCACCAGATTTCAGGCGAATACATTCTGTGACAGTTTTTCGTTTATGATATCCTCTATGTTTCTTGTATTTAGCGTAGATATCCTTGATTTTTTTGACACTTGATTTCGCAGATTGGTATTCCTGGATCTCGTTATGAGATATTATTCCTGGTAGTTCCTGGCGTATTTCTTATGCGAGCCCGTTGTTTTGTACATGTATGGATACTGATTCATGAGAAGATTAGCTCCCTTCTCACGAAATTCTGTCTCATAGCTTATCATGGTTGGATCCACTATACCAGTTGGGGGCAAAGAGTATTTAGTGTCGATATATGATCATACCCCCGCAGTTCTTATTTTTTTTACATAGTGTTAATCATACACCACACGTAAGATTAACCAGGCCATAATTTTCGAGCAAGTTTCTAAGTCGATCACATGTTGTCACTAGTACTCACTCACTTAGATGTATTATTTTATTCTATATATGATATTCATATATCTTGTATGTATTTTCCATATTTTCTTATTCCTGTATATTTCTATCATACTATATTCATCTTGTACATGCTCTCTATTTACTGTTACATAGTCTTTATCATTTATTGGAACTACTATGAGAGGTGTATTTTGTTCCAATCCTGATTGGATATATATCTCAAGATGACACTGAGGAGTGGTATTCCACTCACTAGGGGCCTTAGGATGTAGTTGGCTTAGATCTAGAGACTGTGGCTCAGGAGGGACTCATTTCGGTTGAGACAGACGGCACTTTACTTGTTGCTCAGTAGATAGGTTTATATTGTACTAGATTTGTCTCCAGCTTTGACAGTTGGTACTCTTTTACATTTGAGGCTCATTCGATATTATCTGTCTTATGAGTTATATTTTGACTCTTCAGTTCTTTATATCATATTCATGCGTTGTTTCATCTTATAGTTTTGTGATTGAGTATTCATATTTTATTGGTGGCATTATATATCTTGATGATCATTATTGCTAGATAGCATAGTTTACCCAAACAGCGTTCTATTATCGATGCTGCGGCATAGGCTGGATGTACCCACGTTCTCATTCCCTTACATTGGGTTTGGGTCATGATAAGGCTCTCTCCAATATTATCCCAGGATAACGGAATGCGATACCTCCGTCTATACAATACCTCAAATGGTGACATCTCGATACTGGCCTAATAGCTATTGTTATAAAAAAAACTATACCAGGTGAAGGTGATCCTCCCAAGAGACTCTAAAATCCAAAACACAAGTGTGAAGCATATCCTCAAAAGTATGAATAGCCCTCTCTGACTGCTTGTTTGTCTGAGGGTGATATGCGGTACTAAACTTAAGCTGGGTACCCAAGCTAGCCTGCAAACTCCTCCAGAAGTAGGATATGAAGCGACTATCCTGATCTGAGATGATACTCACAGGAACTCCATGCAATCTGACTATTTGTCGTACATACATCTCCGTGAGCTTCTCTATAGACTTACCCACTTTGAATGGAAAAAATTGGGCCGATTTGGTCAACCTATCTACGATGACCCAAATTGCGTCTTTTCCTACTAGAGAACGCGGAAGCCCCAAAACAAAATCTATCATCATATGCTTCCATTTTATTCTGGAATGGATAAAGGTTGAAGTAATCCACCTGGCCTTTGCCTCTCTGCCTTTACCTGCTAACATACCAAGCATTTGGATACGAAGCTCGTCATCTCCCGCTTTATACTATACCACTAAATATGCTCTCTCATGTCTCTATACATCTTGTTGGCACCTAGATGCATAGAGTACTGAGATCGATGCGCCTCCTGAAGAACCTCCTCGTACAATGCTCCACTCGGCACACATAATCTGGTATCGTGCCACAATTATCAATCCTCTGTAATATTGAAGTCCTCTGCCAACCTTATTCGGACCTCCACATTGATGCCCCTTAGAGACTCATCCTTGAACTGTGCGACTCTGATTCTATCCATCAACTCTGACTTTACTTGAAGTCCCCATATTTGTGTCGCAACTCCAGGAACTAGCACCACAATACCCAAGCTATCAAGATCGGCCAATAAATGTCTGTCCCTCGGCAAGTACATAGCCACTGGATACCTGGTCAAAGCATTAGTGACTATGTTGGCCTTCTATGGATGGTACTGCAAAGAAATGTCAAAGTCCTTCATCAACTCCAATCATCGTCGTTACCTCATGTTAAGCTCTTTCTGTGTAAACACATACTTCAAGCTCTTGTGGTCCGTAAAGATCTCCACACGCTCTCCATACAAGTAGTTTTTCCACAGCTTTAGAGGAAAGATGACCGCTGCCAACTCCAAGTTATGGGTAGGGTAATTCTTCTCATGCGGACGTAATTGCCTAGAAGCATAGAAAATTACCTTCCCATTCTGTTGTAACACATATCCCAAACCCTTATCTGAAGCATCACTGTATATAGAAAATCTTCATGTCCCTGATGGCAACGTCAACACTGGAGCTGTAGTCAACCTCTTCTTCAGCTCCTCAAAGGTGACCTGACACTCCTATGTCTAGATGAACTCCACGTCCTTCCTGGTCATCCTAGTCATCGGCTCTGCAATCTGAGAAGTCCTGAAGAAATCTCCGATAATAGCCTGCCAATCCAAGAAAGCTCCTAATTTCTGCTACTGAACTCGGGGTAGACCATGACTCAACTGCTAAAATCTTCTTTGGGTCTACTGAGATTCTGTCTTCTGTAATCACATACCCGAGAAATTTAACCTTATCAAGGAAGAACTCACACTTCGAAAGCTTGCCAAACAGCTTCTCCTTCTTGAGGGTCTCTAGAACTATCCTCAGGTACTTCTCATGCTCCTCCGGGGTCTTCAAATATATCAATATATCATCAATAAATACCATAACAAACTGATCCAGGTACTGATGATACACCTTATTCATCAGGTTCTTGAATACCACCGGGGCATTGGTCAACCCAAACGACATCACCAAAAACTCGAACTGCCCATATCGAGTCCTGAAAGCTGTCTTCAGAATATCTTCCTTCTTCTCTTTCACCTGGTGGTACCCTGACCTCAAGTCTATCTTCGAGAATACCTTTGCTCCGCTCAACTAATCAAACAAATCATCAATCCTCGGAAGCGATTATTTTTTCTTGATAGTGAAGTTGGTAAGAGCCCTGTAGTCGATACACATACGTACTGACCCATCCTTCTTTAGTAAAAATAATACCGGAGCACCCCACGGTGATGGACTGGACCAGATGAAGCCTTTGTCCTGAAACTCATCCACCTGCTTCTTAAACTCTTTCAGTTCGCTATTGTTCACCCTATAGATGTGCTGAGATATTGGCTTTGCGCCTGGCACCAAGTCTATAGAGAACTCCAAATTTATGTCTGGTGGAAACCCCGGCAACTCTTCCGGAAATACATCCATGTACTCTGCAATCAAAGGATGTGGTAGCTCCTGCTCTTCCACTATAACTCCATAAAAGTCTTCCTCGCTCTGCTCTGCTGCTCCTCTGACGAACTCAAACTCTGGCTCTCCTTGAATCTAAAACAAAACTCTGCCTCCATGATAATCGATACTAAAATGGTGCTTACTCAACCAATCCATCCCGAGTACTATGTCGTAGCTCAGAAATGGCATTACGAGTAAACATGCGCTCAACTCTCGGCCTCTTAAAGAAACTCTTCGATCCTTGCAAATATTATTGACCAGGATAATGCCACCCCCGGTCGTGATCTTGCAATTCTTCACTAAAGGTTCAGTCTCAAGATGATGCTTCAAAGTAAAAGATATAGATACAAAGCTATGTAAAGCACCAGAATCAAATAAAGCACCCCTCCGCTGCTGCTGGTGCTGTGCAAACCTCTGCAGTTGTGTCTGCAATGGAGGTCCTCTCTGTTGTCCCACATGTGGTCTCACGGGTGCTCTCTGAGATGGAGCTATGCCCTGAGCTGGATGGGCTAAAGTCTAAGGACAATCTCTCAAATGGTGGTCCCCTGATCTACAGAATAAGCATTTGCCCAATCTTATTATGCACACGTCCCATCCACGGCCTAGCTTCTTGCAGAATGGGCAAGGGATAACTGGCTGTCAATACCATATTTTCTAGGAAGGATATTTTCGTCATTTTCATAATTTAATAATTATTGTGCATATTATATATTTATTTCTTGTATTATTTATTTATTGTTAGATCTTATATTTTATTTTGGATTTGTGTTAGCGGACCTATGTCACCCCCACATTTCAGATCAGGGGTATTTTCGTCTTTTCGTATTTTAATGTATTAATATTGCATGATGTGTTTATAGATAGATATATTATATTGTATAGTATTCATTAATGCATGAGATAGTAGACTAGACCTAGATGCCCACTAAGGAGCCCTGACCAAAATATAGTGTGATAGATTTAATTTGTAATTTTGGGGATTTAATTATTAAGGATTATATTTATTGCCGTAATTTTATTTAATTATTGTGCCTTATCGTTGCTTCGATAATTGGAGCGCTACCCTAGTCATTGCCTTCCAACAAATTCCATAACCTTGTCCTAGACATGTTTGCCTTCCATACTGACCTTTGTGTAACTCATAATTATGTTCTCTTGTGCTTTATTTTAGCCGTATAATTCTCGTCGCAGACATTATTATTTAAATCCAAATAAATTCAATTTTGTATCGTTGTGCGTTCCAAACGAAATTGGAGACACAATCTTGACCTATTTCGTGCAACCCAAATTAGGGTAATATTCTATTTGAAGTCAATTTTATTTATGACACTTCTGTCCCACTTAATTTTAGTTCAATGTACTTATAATTTATTTTAGAACACCAATTGCATTATTTAATTTAATTGAACCGTAAATTCAACTTTGTGCAATTTTCTAATTGTTGGGCACTTTTGTGCAAAAGTACATTAAGGTGTCCACCCCATTGGGCACAATACGTGAATAAACCTATTTTCCCCTTTATTAGTATTTTCCCATGATTTTTAGGAGTGTGTAATTCAACACCAAGCTCCTTAAGACCCTGGCCCTCCAAACCTTGAACCGATGTAATCCGAGCCATTCTTTTGAACCCATTAAAATCTTAGCCCATTGAAATCCTATATGAGAGGCCCAATCCCAAGAGGGGTTGACCAGTCAAACTTTTCTAGATCAAGCATCCCCTACTTGTATAAATAATCTTTTAATTTTCTTTACTTTTTTTTTTATTTTTCCTATACCTAAACACCTAAAGTTCCAGCCGTCATCCCCCATATCCCTATTCATCTTCATCATCCCTGCTCCCCCGCTCGACTGTCGGAGTCGACCATCTTCCTCTCCTGAAGCTGATCCTCCTCCGTTCATCTCCTCCCCAAACCAATCATGACCGAAACCCCGTCCTCCTCAACACCCTGAACAGCTGCCAACCGGCGCCTGCACGACTCGCCTCACCCTGCTGCACTCAGAAGCCCGCTGAGTCCTCCTCCGCTCGACCGACGCCGCTGTCCACCTGATCGACTGCACCAAGATCTCGTCGGACCACCCGAGCCCGCCGGACGACGAGTAGCGACCCGTCTCATTCACTCAACCGATCCATCTCCACCTGTCCTTTTCCCCGACGGCCACGACGCTCGCCTGAATCTAGAACCCCGTTGTGACTCGAGCAGGAATCCCCTCCTCCCTCGTTGCACCCAGTCCGCCGGACTTCAACCATCATCATCATAATCACCACCACCCTTATCACTCCGGTCTCGCCTGAACACCCCTCGACCCGCCGGACCTCCCTCTGCTCCTCCCTGTTCCCTCCTCCTGGACTCCTCACCATCATGCCGGATCTCACCACCACCATTAGCACCTTCATTCTCCTCTTCCCTCTCCTCATTGACGTCCCCAGCAGCTCTTCGGCCACCACCGGAGCACCTCGACCCAGCCTCCTCCCTGCCCATAACCATTACCATCGCCATCATCTTCATCATCATCTCCACCTTGATCATCATGATCACCTTCACCACCATCGTCGTGATCATCACCATTCACCATCATCATCGTCGCCTTCGTCACCATTGTCAATATCGTCGTTATCGTCGTCGTGCCCGTGCGCAGGTTCATTCCTGCCCTCCTTCAAGATTTTGTACGTATGTGTATATATATTCATTTAGTATATGTTTATATGGTATATGGGTGTAGGTATGTACGTATTAGCATACGTATTGATATATACATATTTAAATGTATATTAGTATATATATATAGTATAATTCTCAAGGTAGTATATATATATACAAATATATACGTATAATATATGTTTAATATATATATGCATATAGTATGTATTTAATTAGTGTATATACTTATATTTATTATATATGTAATAAATTTGTGTACATATATATATACCAATGAATATTAATGTATATGCTAAGATTAATAAATATGTATGTATATGTATACATATATATATATATATATATATATATATATATATATATATATATATATATATATATATATATATATATATATATATATAGTATAAACTCTATTAAGTATATCTAAATGCATATATCTATTATAATTGTAATTAGTTAGAATTAATGTTTATAATAAATAATAATAGGTATTACATGCCCACATACTAGATGACCCTAAAGTAATTTTGAATACCCCGTAGCTATCTTGATATGTGACCATGTAGTATGATAGCAGACTGCCATATGTACACTGACGTACTGGCAAGACCTGTATCATTGACTGTTTGAGTGCACAACAACTACAGACACGACACCCGTGCAATTTGATGCACACTTGACCTTAGTTGACCAGAGTCATACCTAGCATAGTCCTGAGTCCAGTGTATTTATGATTGTGTTAGTATAATGTCTGATGCAATATTATATTATTTAATGATGTCTATAGGATTGTTGGATTGTTCAGACAAGACTTCAAAAACTAGGTTATTGGTATTGCGAGCAGTAGGACCCCAGGCGAGTACATTCTCTGACAGTTTCTATTATGTTGATTATCTCTATAATTCTTGTTGTATAGCGTACATGACTTTGACACTATTATATACATTAGTTGGCATTATCGAAACTTGTCACGAGGAGTCGTAATTTATAATCCATCGTGCTAGCTGGGGAAAACGGGGAAATATTAGTAGCTTATGTGATCATACCCAACTTTACTTGCATCATAGCTCACCCACACCTCACGTCATTGTAGCCTTACCATTACATGCCTCATAGCTGTTATATGTGGTTAGCCTAACTATTACATGCATTATAGCTATCCGGATGGTTAGCCTGACCTCAAGGATGATAGCTAACTAATGTAATAAGCCTTATCAGTCCCAAGCCGATCACATGATATGCTGATGTTTCACACACTTAGTTTAGATGTTCTTGACATGTATCTCTAGTATATTGATCTAGCATCTCCACATGTTTTAGTTATTGTCCTTGTACACACTTATATACCAGTTCATTGTTCCTGCGTGTACTTGTATGTCTATTTCATTGCTAGATATACATTGATGACATATGCTTCAGTATTATTTATTCCAGTATTTCTTTATTCCAGCATTCCCTTATTCCAGTATTTCTCATTGCCAGTTTTCATATTTGTCTTGTATTTCTTTACACTGTGCTATAGATTTTGTCAATATATGTGGAACTACTGTTAGAGATGTATTTCGTTCCAATTCTGACTGGATATTTTTTTCAGACTGTGAAAAAGAGGACTTTTTCGACATACTTGGAGACTTGGATGTTATTGATGGCAGGTTTGACTATTTATTATGTTTAGACTTGTCGTGTATTTCATTGCTTGCTTCGATCTCTCATCGTGCTTTATTTTTCGTGATTGGGTATATTTCTGTATTATATTGTGATATCTGTGCCTCCTTATGGAGTTGGATATTCATGTGAGATTGATTAGATAGTTACATGACCTAGACAATGTTCTACCGCCGATGCTGCAGCGTAGGCTGGACGTACCCGCGCTCTCGTGCCCCTATACCGGGTGCGGGTCGTGACACATTTTTAGTGGTGGCCTATGCAGGTCAGGTTTCGTAAGTTGTGCGATATCATGGTAGTGAGACAACTTAGTTGTACTGCTGCATGCCTGCGATAGGATATACGACATAGGATACTAGGATGAGAGAGGATACTCAATCATAAATTATTTGAGAGATTCCTGGGATGACCCTTGAGAATCTTATTATAATTTCTAATTTAAATCTTTTCCCTTGTCCCGTCCGTTCTCGCTTGTTGTTACTGAACTTGATTCTTGTTGATCAGTTATTAAATTAAAATCTTGGTATCATTGTTGAGTTTGATTCTTGTTGACCAGTTGTTAAATTTAATTCTTGGTATCGTTGTTGAGTTGATTTTATATCGAGATAAATTTTATGGGCTAAAATTTATGGTATCATCTGATGACATATATTGATGAGGACAGTGATAAAGGTAAAATATCTACTTTGGTTTTGGAACCTAGAGTTTATCGCAGCCATATTAGCTGTCGTGATGAGAACGTAGGAACCTGACTTGGATGTACATACTTTAGTTATGAAACTTAGAGTCTCTCGCAGCCATACCGGTTGGCGTGGTGAAGATTTTAGATAACATGATTATAGAGCTGTATACCTTAGTTACGGAACCTGTCGTTTATCGCACCTATGCTTACTGGAGTGGCGAGGATTTTGAGTGTCATGATTTCGGACAGACATGTATGATTATCATGTTGTATCTTAAATTAGTTCTTAAAGTATTATCTCAATACTTATCTATTTTCGTTATTACAGGACTTTGTTATATCATTTCCTTTGCTAGCAGTAGCAATACCTTCAGTCCTTAATCCAGTTCCTTTTGAGCTTCTTTTCTTTGAGGATTCCTTGTTAGTATGATAATTAGTGACTTGTAATTATGTCTGTATCTTGTATTAGTGTTGACTGAGTGTGACTTGTGAGTTATAAGTGTTTCTTAGTAGGACATGTGAGCAGTAGGCATTAATCAAGAGTTAACTCGTAGCATAGTACCTTGTAGCAACAGTTCTATGATGTATTATAGTTAGTATTGACACTATAAGTAAAGGAGAGTAAAGAGTATCAGAAGGTTCCAAGAGTAAGTATCAGAATCAGCATGCCAGTCCTAGATAGTCATAAATTTATGTAGTTGGGTGATCCATGTAAACAAGTAAGTATCGAGGAAATTGTATTGAAGATTAATGAAGCATGATATTCAATTTGATGATTGATTACTTGGGTGTGTCAAGAGTAAAGAAATATATATGCATAAAGGGTATTAATGAGTGTGCCATGGGTAGGAAAATATCAAGATGGATCATGCAAGGTATGAAGTATATCATAGACTAGTGTAACAGGTTGTAAAAGATTTAAGAAAAGATACTATACATAAATCAAGATATGAAACCATATGCCTGCCTTTGAGAGTGAAGTGAGGCACATGTATTATATAAGTTATAAAAAGTGCAAATGATCGTGAGTTCTAATAAGTGTGATGAGGTGATCTAATGATGGAGCTAGTGTTACCATACCAATAGTGCTAATGATTCTATATCAAGGATTTGTTGAGCAAGGTGCTAATAACAGTAAGTACTTCATGTGATGATAATTAGATTAGTGTATCAATTAATATAGATAGAAAATCATTGGAGAAAATACGTGTGATGATAACTTTAATTATTGGGAGTAATATTGCAAGTAATCCGGGCAGTACAAATTTCAGTACACAGTTGAGAGTTGTAGACAATTGGTGTATTGTGCGCACCTTGAGTATTAGAGACTGTGAGTATTTATATGTATACTTGTGGGTTTAAATTTATAATTTGAAGAGTGGAAATGAATTTCAATTTTTAAGAATTATTGAGGAGTTGAGATTATGTCATTAAATTTTGAGGATTCGAATTCAATTCAATAAACATAGTTAAGCTATAAAGATTTTTTTGGAAGTGATTAAAATTTTATTTTGATATTTGAGCATTTAACTTTTGAGGAAAGTATATGCATTTAATTTTAAATCATTCGAGAAGTAAATTTTTGATGACTGTATTTTGAGAATAAAATTTTATGATGGATAAGAAATACATATTAGTATATGAGTGGTTGATGTGCATGTATAAGGATCTATTGCCTTGAGATGGCACTGCAAACAGACTTGGGTGTCCACCTAGAGTTGTATTAAAATGAGTAGTACTTAGTATGGTGTGTACTTGAGTGATAAGAATAACCAGTATAAACAATTGTAGTAAGTAAGAGAGCTAGCAGTGAGTGTGCTTATAGTGAAAACAGTGGTACCTAAAGAGATAAAGGTATCAAACTTGGGATGCATTATTAAACTATGGTTGTGCTAGAGGTTCTTGGTATCAGATTTTGGTATTAAAAGACAGATATGTGTAATATGGATGTATTCAAGGATGTCTTGTGGACTAATGATTAGTTGATATGGGTATCAGTGTACAAGGATAGGAATTAGTTGGTAAATGTGCCAGAGTTAAGTGTATATTAGAGGATTAAGATGTCCAAGTAATGGGTTAGAAGGCTGTATCCTGTTCCTTCCTTCTGTTCCTTTTTTCGTCTGTTAGATTGACTGCTTGATTCCTTAGTACCGTACCATGTATCAATGATTCTCTTGCTAGAATATAGCTAGTAGTACATCCCGACAGAGACTGCAATACCATGACAAAGGAGACCATAACCATGCATGTTTTCTCTAGATTATATGTTGTATGACTATAGGTAGGATTCTCTTAGACTTTGATTGTTGTGGGTTGACCGTGGTGGAGAACTAATGAAGAGGTTATGATTTGACAAAGAGAGACAATGTATCTTAAATTTCGAGGATAAATATTTATTTAAATGAAGAGAGTTGAGAATTTAATATGGCATAATGGACAATTTGTTAAATCAATTTTTTTTATAAAGATTGTGGTATGATTGAATGTCACTAACATTTGAGAAAATTAAGGAGATTATCATATATTCATTGGACTGCAAGTTATGAACTTATATTGAATGTGGTATTTGAAGATTTCATAACTATTACATTATTTGATTTTGTGTGGAAAAAGAAATCGAGGATTAATATCACTAATGGGTTAGTGTTCAATTTTAAATTTTGGAATAATGATTTAAATTTTATAAACATGCATCAATTGGATTTAAATTAGAGGAGTGAGATGATTAATGGATTAGTGTTGAATTCAAATTTTGGGATACGAATTTTAAATTTTATAAATATGCATTGACTGGATTTCAATTAAAGGATTGGATAGTAAATTTTGTATTTAGTGATTTACTCAAAATTTGAGGAGTAAGAGATGATTAATGGGTTGGTGTTTGAATACAAACTTTTTGGATGAAATTTTAAATTTTATAAATGTGCATTGAGTGGATTTAAAATAAGAGGATTGAATATTAAGTTTTGTATTTAGTGATTAGCAAAATATATATATATATATATATTTAAGGAGATTCTGATAAGCATGAGGTTTAATTATTTTAATTTTGAAGATTTGCGGGAATATGATACTTATAGAATTTTGAAAGAAATTTTGTGAAATAGCAATATGAATTTACTTCATGATTATGTGATTTGATGAATTTAAAATCTTGATGGAAAATAAATAATATAATGAGTAAAAATAAAACTATTGAGGATCTTAAATTTCGAGGACGAAATTCTTTTAAGGATGGTAGACTTGTCACCCCCACATTTTAGATCAGGGGTATTTTCGTCTTTTCATATTTTAATGTATTAATATTGCATGATGTGTGTATAGATATATATATTATATTGTATAGTGTTCATTAATGCATGAGATAGTAGACTAGACCTAGATGCCCACTAGAAGGAGCCCGGACCGAAATATAGTGTGATAGATTTAATTTGTAATTTTGGATATTTAATTATTAAGGATTATATTTATTGTCGTAATTTTATTTAATTATTGTGCCTTACCGTTGCTTCGATAATTGGAGTGCTACCCTAGACATTGTCTTCCAACAAATTCCACAACCTTGTCCTAGACATGTCTGCCTTCCATCCTGACCTTTGTGTAACTCATAATTATGTTCTCTTGTGCTTGTTTTAGTCGCACAATTCTCGTCACAGATATTATTATTTAAATCCGAATAAATTCAATTTTGTATTGTTGTGCGTTCTAAACGAAATTGGAGACACAAACTCGACCTATTTCGTGCAACCCAAATTAGGGTAATATTCTATTCGAAGTCTATTTCATTTATGACACTTCTGTCCCACTTAATTTTAGTCCCTTGTACTTATAATTTATTTTAGAACACCAATTGCATTATTTAATTTAATTGAACCGTAAATTCAACTTTGTGCAATTTTCTAATTGTTGGGCACTTTTGTGCAAAAGTGCATTAAGGTGTCCATCCCATTGGGCGCAATACGTGAATAAACCTATTTTCTCCTTCATTTGTCATGATCCGCACCCGGTTTAGGGACACGAGTGCGTGGGTACGTCCAGCCTACGCCGCAGCATCGGCGGTAGAACGCTGTCAAGGTCTTGATACTATCTAGCTAATGTCACACAAACATCCAATCTCCATAAGGAGGCACGGATGACACAAATAAACGAGTACATACTCAATCACAGGATTACAGCACGATAAGATAACGAACAGAAATTTAATTAAATACAACACAAGTCAAAGTAATAATCTAACTCAACAAATAACCAAGTCTCATCAAAAATGCCGGAGACAAATACGGTACCAAATAGTCTACTTAAAGAACAACAAAAAATAGAAATTTCCGGCTAGTCCTCCCGGAATCACAACTAGACTACCAAGTCTGCAACTACTCACCATATGGTCCATAAAGTGTCGGACAGCGGTCCTCTAAGGCATAGTCTGGAAAAATGTTTCCAGTCAGGAAGGAGCAAAGCACAATCTCAAATAACAGTTCCATTTAATTGATAAGGACTATAAAGTAATAAACATGTCATGCTAGCTACTGAGAAGACAGTAAAATAAATGTAATGGCAATTAAAGAGGGACATGCAATGTAAAGAGACATGCAAAATAGGCAATGTGATATAGTCAGTGCATAAAGAAATGGAAAGAACAAGGTACAGTATCATATACGGGTGATGTAGTATATGATTTAAATTAGGGAACCATAATCTATTCTGAGTGTTTGAAATAGTAGTTTCGAAATGTGACCGGCTTGGGAACATGTACGATAGCTATAGGGCCTGGCTAATCATGGGTGAAGAGCATGATTAACACTTACAATTTCTACACTGCAATAAGAGGTTATGATCACATTTCTTACTAACTACTTCCCCGCCCCCAACTAGTACTGTGGATCCAACCATGACACGTCACGATACACGAGCAAGTCCAGTTTATCATGTACGATGTCTAATATACATGTCGTGTACAATGTCAATACGATAATCAAGATAACATCTCATGACTGCAGATCCAAGCTATACTAGTCCGTGTAACACAGTGTCAAGGATTCAGTTGTAACATTTCAAGATTATTGAATTTATAGAAATTATCAAGAAATTGGAAATTATCAGAGAATGTACTTGCCTTGGGTCCTTAGTTGGTATTTATGGATGTCCTGTTCCAGAGTATCCCCTGGGTGAAGTAACAGTCCTATAAACATATCACAGTATAACATTTGCATCAGAAGCTACGCTAACACACAGTCTAAAACACTGAGTTCGGGACTTCTCTAGGTATGATACTGGTCACCTAGGATCACCTAGTAGGTAGATACAAAATTTATACATATCTAAGTTAACATATGCACTTACAATATATATATATCAATTTAAATACATATACAAAATATATGTATATATATATATATATAAATATGCTAAGGGTTTATACAAAAATATATACCAACACGAAAATATAACTCTACATGTATATATTGATACCAAAATATGGTTATTTACATATTTATTCATTTATACCAAAATACTAATTATACTATATACATGTAATTATACCAATTAAATATATATATAACATTAAGCACGAAAACATACATTAACATAATTTATGTGTTACAGATAATTTATACACATATATATTTTTAATACGTATTTATAAAAATACATTTTAATATACATATATAAAAATAGAGAAATACGCAAGATATATAAATATATATATACACTAAGTAGAAATACACTATATATACATTAACATATATATACTAAGAAATATTTATACTAAAATTCATACATGTATATGTTTATACATATACCAAAGTGTTATTATATATATACACTTAGTACTTACATATCAATATAACGTAATTATATAGCTACTTATATATATTCACAAGAATACAAATTAAAGTATCATTTAATACGTATACACACGTATTCACCTACACACATATATACGTATATGCAAATATATGTTGAATACATATATAGATATATAGGAAAAATACACGAACATATATACATACACATATATACTAATACATATATTAAACATTAATTAATAAATAATTATACATATACATATTTAATACACATAGTCTATATGAAAAATACACTACAATATTTAATATGTATCATTTAAATGCGTATATACTAATTTATCAAATACATACATTATATATTAAGATACACTATACTATACATTAATTAATATACACAAATATATATACATATATTAATATACATAACCGTATATACGTATGTATATATACATTACACATACATGTGAAGATGGAAGAGGGAGAGGGGGAGCTTACAGTGATGGGGTCGGCTGGCCGGACTTGATGTTAAGTGCTGGAGGTAGTGGAGATGTCGAACAGCAGAGAGGAATGGGAGCAGCCGGAGCGCAGGGGGAGTCGGGGCTCGGGGCTATGCCGGTTGGTGGCTGAACCACGTCGGAGAAGCAGCCGGAGGTCTGCTCGGCCGGGAGGGAGAGGAACAGCAGAGAGAGGGGGAGAGCACAGCCGGACCGGAGTTAAAGGGAAGAGGTGGTGGTGATAGGTGGAGATGGCGGTGGTGATAGATGAAGATGGGTTCGGCAGAGGGAGCTCCGGCTGGGACTTCGGCCGCCGGAGTGAAATGGTGGCCGGGATGGAGGAGATGGAGTGGGGAGCAGTTGCAGCATCCGCCGGGGAGGAGCTCGGAGGAAGATGTCGGCCGGCTGTGTCAGGGCCGCTCGCCGGAGTGCAGCGGCTGGCCCGGGGTGGCTGCCAGCGGGCCGGAGGGGATGGATGGATGATGGGAGGAAGAGATGGAGGTGATGTTCAGTGGAGCGCCGGCGCCGGAGGTAGGGTCTGGAGGAGTCGGCCGCCGGAGGCTGATCAGCTCGGTCGGGCAGTCGCCGCGGGGAGCCGTCGGGTGAACAGTAGGCTCGGGGGGTGAACAGTAATGGTTTCCCCCCCTCTTTCTATTATTTGAAATCAAAAGAAAAAATAAAGAAGAAGGAGGAGGAAAGAAGGAGAAGGAAGAGAAGAAGAAAAAAAGAAGAAAAAGAAGGAGAAGAGAAGAAGAAAAAGAGAAGCTACGGTTGAGGAGTTTGGGGGCTAGTGAGATGAGGCCTTCCTAGGTTTTCTAGGGATTAGGGCTTGATGGGACATCACATATATATGGGGAGAGGGTGTAAAATCAAGGGTTGTGATTGACCCCCTTTAAATGAGGGGTCCAGATTGGACATGGAAAATTTCTTCATGGGGGATGAGGGTGAGAGATTTAATTAAAATTAATAGGGCTTCCTCATTGGTTTAAACAAATGGGTGTTGACACCAAAAATGCAAATTTGCAAATTAACCCCCTTAAATTTGGGTATTTGCACAGACGCATAAAATGACGAAAATTTGGTGGGCGATTCGGTGTCCGGTATTTTGTATGGTCAAGGGGCGCTGTAAGTTCGGTATGGGCTCAATTTACAGGGCACTGGAATTAATATGGAATTTACGGAATTAGATAAAATGGTATCCTCAAATTAAATAGAAATAAATGCAAGTTGTGTTCAACAATTAATTAGGAGTACATGGAGCCAAAATCAGGTCAGGTCATCAATACCAATAATGAAGTAGATTCAGAACAGAATATTACCCTAATTTGGGCCGCACGAAAAATAGGTCAAGATTGCCTCCAATTTCGATTGGAACGCACAACGATACAAAAATAGGAATTTAAAATAACGTCCGCGACGATTTTTGTGCGGCCAGAAATAATGTACAGAGGATAATTATGAGTTGCAAAAAATAGTAGAATGGAAGGCGGGCATGTCTAGGGCAAGATTGTGAAATTTGTTGGAAGACAAAAGTCAGGATAGCGCTCCAAATATTGAAGCAAAGGCAATGCGCAATAATTAAATAAAATACAGTAATTAATTACAATCTCCAATAATTAAATTCTAAATAAATAATTAAACAGAAAATTCCAAAATTCCTGACAAGTGTTCGTATACTGGCTTCTAGGTCAGTCTGCTAGCTAAAAATAAATGAGCACTGCATCTAATACTATATTTAATTACTCATCACACATAATTATTTAAATTAAAAATATTATCATGCAATTATTTAATTGTAACTACAATAATATTAAATATTGAAAAGTCAAAAAAAATACCCCTGTTTTCGGAATGTGGTAGTGACATCATTGGTATTTTTCCATGATTTTTAGGAGTGTGTAATTCAACACCAAGCTCCTTAAGACCCTGGCCCTCCAAACCTTGAACCGATGTAATCCGAGCCATTCTTTTGAACCCATTCAAATCCTAGCCCATTGAAATCCTACATGAGAGGCCCAATCCCAAGAGGGGTTGACCAGTCAAACTTTTCTAGGTCAAGAACCCCCCTACTTGTATAAATAATCTTTTCCTTTTCTTTACTTTTCCTTTTATTTTTCCTATACCTAAACACCTAAAGTTCCAGCCATCATCCCCCATATCCCTATTCATCTTTATCATCCCTGCTCCCCCGCTCGACCGCCGAAGTCGGCCATCTCCCTCGCCTGAAGCTGATCCTCCTCCGTTCATCTCCTCCCTAAACCGATCCTGACCGGAACCCCATCCTCCTCGACACCCTGAACAGCTGCCAACCGGCGCTTGCACGACTCGCCTCACCCTGCTGCACTCAGAAGCCCGCCGAGTCCTCCTCCGCTCGACCGACGTCGCTGTCCACCTGATCGACTGCACCAAGATCTCGCCGAACCACCCGAGCCCGCCGGACGACGAGTAGCGACCCGTCTCCCTCATTCGACCGATCCATCTCCACCTGTCCTTTTTCCCGACGGCCACGATGCTCGCCTGAATCTAGAACCCCGCTGTGACTCGACCAGGAATCCCCTCCTCCCTCGTTACACCGCCGCGGCCATCCTCGCTGCACCAAGTCCGTCGGACTTCAACCATTATCATCATAATCACCACCACCCTTATCACTCCGGTCTCGCCTGAACACCCCTCGACCCGTCGGACCTCCCTCTGCTCCTCCATGTTCCTCCTCCTTGACTCCTCACCATCATGCCGGATCTCACCACCACCATTATCACCTTCATTCTCCTCTTCCCTCTCCCTCGTCGACGTCCCCAGCAGCTCTCCGGCCACCACCGGAGCACCTCGACCCGGCCTCCTCCCTGTTCATAACCATTACCATCGCCATCATCTTCATCATCATCTTCACCTTGATCATCACGATCACCTTCACCACCATCGTCGTGATCATCACCCTTCACCACTATCATCGTCGCCTTCGTCACCATCGTCAATATCGTCGTTATCATCGTCGTGCCCGTGCGCAGGTTCGTTCCTGCCCTCCTTCGGGATTTTGTACGTATGTATATATATATTCATTTAATATATGTTTGTATGGTATATGGGTGTAGGTATGTACGTATTAGCATATATATTGATATATATATATATATATATATATATATTTAAATGTATATTAGTATATATATATATAGTATAATTCTCAAGGTAGTATATATATATACAAATATATACATATAGTATATTTTTAATATATATATATATGCATATAGTATGTATTTAATTAGTGTATATACTTATAGTTATTATATATGTAATAAATTGGTTTACATATATATATACCAATGAATATTAATGTATATGCTAAGATTAATAAATATACATGTATATATATACGTATATATATATATATATATACTATAAACTCTATTAAGTATATATAAATGCATATATCTATTATAATTGTAATTAGTTAGAATTAATGATTATAATAAATAATAATAGGTATTACATGCCCACGTACTAGATGACCCTAATATAATTATGAATACCCCATAGCTATCTTGACATGTGACCATGTAGTATGATAGCAGACTGCCATATGTACACTGACGTACTGGCAAGACCCGTATCATTGACTGTCTGAGTGCACAGCAACTACAAACACGACACCCGTGTAATGTGACGCACACTTGACCTTAGTTGACCAGAGTCATACCTAACATAGCCCTGAGTCCAGTGTATTTATGATTGTGTTAGTGTAATGTCTGATGCAATATTATATTATTTAATGATGCCTATAGGATTGTTGGATTGTTCAGACAAGACTTCGGAAATTCGGTTATTGGTATTGCCAGCAGCAGGACCCCAGGCGAGTACATTCTATGACAGTTTCCATTATGTTGATTATCTATATAATTCTTGTTGTATAGCGTACATGACTCTGACACTATTATATACACGAGTTGGCATTATTGAAACCTGTCACGAGGAGTCATGATTTGGAATCCATCGTGCTAGCTGGGAAAAACGGAGAAATATTAGTAGCTTATGTGATCATACCCAACTTTACATGCATCATAGCTCACCCACACCTCACGTTGGTGCAGCATTACCATTACATGCCTCATAGCTGTTACATGTGGTTAGCTTGACTATTACATGCATCATAGCTATCCGGATGGTTAGCCTGACCTCAAGGATAATAGCTAACTAATATAATGAGCCTTATCAGTCCCAAGCCGATCACATGATATGCTGATGTTTCACACACTTAGTTTAGATACTCTTGACATGTATCTCTAGTATATTGATCTAGCATCTTCACATGTTTTAGTTATTGTCCTTGTACACACTTATATACCAGTTCATTGTTCTTGCATGTACTTGTATGTCTATTTCATTGCTAGATATACATTGATGACATATGCTCCAGTATTATTTATTCCAGTATTTCTTTATTCCAGCATTCCTTTATTCCAGTATTTCTTATTGCCCGTTTTCATATCTGTCTTGTATTTCTTTACACTGTGCTATAGATTTTGTCAATATATGTGGAACTACTGTTAGAGATGTATTTCGTTCCAATCCTGACTGAATATTTTTTCTAGACTGTGGCATAGAGGACTTTTCCGACATACTTGGAGACTTGGATGTTATTTATGGCAGGTTAGACTATTTATTGTGTTTAGACTTGTCTTGTATTTTATTGCTTGCTTCGATCTCTCATCGTGCTTTATTTTCCATGATTGGGTATATTTTCGTATTATATTGTGATATCTGTGCCTCCTTATGGAGTTGGATATTCATGTGAGATTGATTAGATAGTTACATAACCTAGACAGCATTCTACCGCCGATGCTGCGGCGTAGGCTAGACGTACCCGCGCTCTCGTGCCCCTATACCGGGTGCAGGTCGTGACAACCTAACTAGTTTAGAATGGACTCATAGACCAATATTATTTTTAGTTAGACTTGAACCCAATAAGCAAGCACATTCATTAAGAGAATGACTTAATTAGTTAAACCAATTAGATTAGAACTATCCTTTCTTAAATAAATTCTTTATAACAAGCTCTAAGGGGTATTGTAGACTTTTTATAGTTGTTTGGAGGAGGGGTTTGGGCTGGCCATACGGGGGAGGAGAGAGACTCTCTCTCTCTCTTCATTCATTTCATTTTATTCTAGATCTAGAATTTTTCTCTTCTAAATTTCTTCATACCTACACCAATTCCTACCCAAATTCTTTCTCTATTCACCATTGGAGGCTATTAGAATAAGGAGGAGGCAAGAATCTACAAGTAAAAGGAAGGAGCACAAGTTGAAGGCTATTTGCATCCATTTGGAGACTTATAATAGGAATCCATCTCACAATAGGTATAATTTTGTTTTTCCTTTCTAATTAGACTCCAAATCTTCAGTTTTATCATTTGAATCCCTCTTATGTACTAAGGCTATCCATAGGATTTGAAATTAGGTTCATATGAGTCCTATGGAGAAAGTTATGGTATATTTTATGCCAATTTTGGGAGAATTCTGAGATTGACACATAATGTGTTTGTCAACAGGTCAATCAGACCAAATTGACATATGTTTGATTATATGAGACTAGTGTCGTATCCAAAATTGGATACGTGTAGGCTGTATCATGATATATTGGTAATACGGGTTGATATGAGGGGGTTTCCATTCGACACGGGGGTTTGAGCATGTCACATTTTGACACGAGCACGTAGTGTTGTAGCTAGCACTTTATATTGCTCTTAATTATGATATTAGACTTACTCGTGTCCTTCGGAATATGTTTGGTGGTATGTTGGAGCTGTATCGCAAGCGTATCATAGATTGAGTGTGATACGGGTGTGACGCACTATACGTGTTTTTTTTTTGTATTCTAATTCAATTAGACTTATATGTAGCTATTTGATATATATATATATATATATATATAGTGGTTATGTATCCTTTTAGCTATGTTTTATACTAGTTGTCGAGGTGTATTGGAGGTATACTTAGTGTAGACTGTTTTGGGTTCACTGTGGTGTATTATGTGTGCTCACTGTAAAGTGTGTGTCATGCTCCGATCTCCCGCAGGAAAATCGGTCATTTCCGCTAGGCGAGAATCACCGCGCCAGCTCTCCCGCGGAATAATCGCATTGACCCATCCGGGCGTAATGCCACACGAGCATGAACCACGCCCGTGCAAGGCCGTGGTTCATTTGCTGGCGGTAAGAGTTCTAAGCTACAGAGTCGCACAGATTGTCCGAGTGCAGCGGAATCATAAAAGCATAGGCAATTTGGTAACAAGTTTACTAAGTCGACAATATAGCGGAAGCATTGAATAACACAAATTGAGGTAAAGTAACTCTTTTATTGATATAAACAAGTGTTACAGGCGGCGTATAGCCGAGATTATAATTCGCTCAAGCCTCTCTCTCTGAAATAATAAAAGCGTGCCAAATGGCTACAATTGTGGAATGATTGTACATGCAATATTCATAATATTATGTCTTGTATATGTGCTTCAGTTCCGGACACAGCGCTCCAAGGCTTCAGAGGGAACTCCTGGCCTTAGCACGTACGAAGGAGGCATCCGCACCGAACGAGATTCTCTCGCACACTGCAAACGATCTGGTGGATTATCAGTACATTGAATGCACTGGTGGGGAGGCTACTCGCCCACTCAACAAATCCATACACGTAATATAGGTTCCGTGCACCAACTATTATGTTGTCTTTCTAGTTGCCTTAGGATCAGTTTCATGCAAATATTGAATAGCCTAACTCGTGTGGCAGTGCGCCGTACGACATGAGAGAAAATACGGCGAGACTTACCAACTTACCATTTGTCCTTCCCTGTCCAAGGCAAATATTGTTAATTCAAGAACGAGCATTCATAAAGATAACCAAGGCAATAGCATATGTAAACACGAGAGTCATTGTATTACGATCGTTCAGGTGTTCAGTTGTTCTTTCGATGCAATGCAATGACTCGCACGCGGATAGCCGCTAAGCGAGGATGACTTATCTATATGAACATGAGTCGCTGGCATAGCCATAAAGGATCGTTTATAGTCTTGAACAAGGATATCATGTAGCCAAGATTCGTGAGTGCTACAGTCCACCCTGTCCAGATGCGTGAGACTATCGTGAAGTTTTGTCCGGATCGGATCGGTGCCAGTGCTCCAGCAACCGTCCGCAGGAACCATTGACCTTGTTTCCAAGTTGTCCGCGACATGCAGGTCAGGGTATTTCCAAATTTATAACTTGATATAATAATCCATGATTCTTTTTCTGAACCGAGCGTTTGCTCCACGAGCTGAGATCCGTTCTTGGATTCGTTAACATGATTCTCGTTCAGAGGTAACTTGATGTGATTATCATTCAGTTGCAACGTGATAGGATTCTCGTTCAATATTTATTTGCCCTGATGTGTGCCCCTGGTTTGGGGATTGCCTTGGCGACCCAACGGTCCCGGATACTTGCAGGTTCAATTGCACAGAAGGACTATTTGATAGTCTCCTAGCTAACAAAAATGCATGCACAATACAATAATGTTAGACATTTGTAAGCAAGCAAGCATTCGTTTCTAAGGAACATAAGCAATCACGTTTGCTCGGACCCGAAGGTAAGCAAAGAGATGAAACCGTAAGGGACTTAGCATGTGAGGGTCTGAATATAAGCAATATTTTATTTCCATGTTCTAGCACAAGCAATACAAGTTGGGATTATTCTCTTAGTTAGGTACGTTGTATTCTTATTAGCATGCAGGGGTGATTCACCTAGCGACTAGCATGTATCTTTCTAGATTTTATGTGTGCTGGCTAAGCAAAGACAAGTTCACCGTAGCCACTCACCTTAGCGATGATTTGCCTCGGTTGAGCGATACGTCAAGCGAGCCTCTGAAAGCCTAAGCCAGATCTTATAGGGACAAGTCTGGATACCCTTTGCCTCAAACGAGTATTCTCGCTTGAGCAAAGCAGGTCAGGATATTGCACTTTTGCCGTTTGAATCGGCAGTCCGCTTGAGCGGAACGGGATGTTACATCCTACCCAACTCAGAAAATTCTCGTCCTCGAGACTTACTGAGGACAAGCAGTACGTTTCAATCAATTTTGATTTAACAATATAAGGCTGAGGCAAACCTATACAAGTCATTGTACTTGTTCATTTTGATATTCACTTGCACAAGCGTTCGAGATCGGCATATTGCTAGTCTGGATCGTACACGTATTCGTAGCGCTCCAAACACATGCACGACAACCAACTTAGCGATAGCGAAGTCTTAGAACTCGAGTTTTATATTTTCTTAAGTCTTGGATCGTGCACAAGTTCAAGGCATCCCTCAAATGTATGCATTCAACCAAACTTAGAGATAGTAAAATCGGACAAGCTACTTGCGATAATATCAAGGGTCTGCACTCAGTTTAGCACAAAGGCCCTAGCATCACAATTTTATACCAGCAATCACATTATTCTAATGAGCTTTTTGAAAGTATTTAGACTTATTGTTTGGAACATCCCATTGAGGCATTGAGAGAGAGCGTGCACATAACCCACGAACGAGCTTTTGAAACTGTAATAATCGAAGTAAAGTCCAAAGGAGTAGAAGCCAGGCTCTGATACCAACATGTCATGCCCCGATCTCCCGCAGGCAAATCGGTCGTTCCCGCTAGGCGAGAATCACCGTGCCAGTGCTCTCGCGGAATGATCGCTTTGACCCATCCGGGCGTGATGTCGCACGAGCATGAACCGCGCCCGTGCAAGACCGTGGTTCATTTGCTGGCGGTAAGATTTCTAAGCCACAGAGTCGCATAGATTGTCCGAGTGCAGCAAAATTATAAACGCATGGGCGATTTGGTAACAAGTTTACCGAGTCGACAATATAGCGAAAGCATTGAATAACACAAGTTGAGGTAAAGCAACTCTTTTATTAATATAAACAAGTGTTACAGGCGGCATATAGCCGAGATTATAATTCGCTCATGCCTCTCTCTCTGAAATAATAAAAGCGTGCCAAATGGCTACAATTATGAAATGATTGTACATGCAATATTCAGGCATTGTTCAGGCGATGTTCACAACATTATGTCTTGTATATGTGCTTCAATTTCGGACGCAGTGCTCCAAGGCTTCAGAGGGAACTCCTGGCCTTAGCATGCACGAAGGAGGCATCCGCACCGAACGAGATTCTTCCGCACCATGCAAACGATCTGGTGGGTTATTAGTACATTGAATGCACTGGTGGGGAGGCTACTCGCCCACTCAACAAATCCATACACGTAATATAGGTTCCGTGCACCAACTATTATGTTATCTTTCTAGTTGTCTTAGGATCAGTTTCATGCAAATATTGAATAGTCTAACTCGTGTGGCAGTGCGTCGTGCGACATGAGAGAAACCATGGCGAGACTTACCAACTTACCATTTGTCCTTCCCTGTCCAAGGCAAACATTGTTAATTCAAGAACGAGCATTCATAAAGACAACAAAGGCAATAGCATATGCAAACACGAGTGTCATTGTATTACGATCATTCGGTGTTTAGCTATTCTTTCGATGTGATACAATGACTCGCACGCGGATAGCCGCTAAGCGAGGATGACTTATCTATATGAACATGAGTCGCTGGCATAGTCATAAAGGACCGTTTATAGTCTTGAACAAGGATGGCATGTAGCCAAGATTCGTGAGTGCTATAGTCCACCCTGTCCAGATACGTGAGACTATTGTAAAGTTTCATCCGGATCAGATCGGTGCCAGTGCCCCAGCAACCATCCGCAGGAACCATTGACCTTGTTTCCAAGTTGTCCGCGATATGCAGGTCAGGGTCTTTCCAAATCCATAACTTGATATGATAATCCATGATTCTTTTTCTGAACCGAGTGTTTGCTCCACGAGCTGAGATTCGTTCTTGGATTCGTTGACATGATTCTCGTTCAGAGGTAACTTGATGTGATTATCATTCAGTTACAACGTAACAAGATTCTCGTTCAATATTCATTTGCCCTGATGCGTGACCCTGGTTTGGGGATTGCCTTGGCGACCCAACGGTCCCGGATACTTGCAGGTTCAATTGCACAGAAGGACTATTTGATAGTCTCCTGGCTAACAAGAATGCATGCACAATACAATAACATTAGACATTTGTAAGCAAGCAAGCATTCGTTTCTAAGGAACATAAGCAATCATTTTTGCTCGGACCCGAAGGTAAGCCGAGAGATAAAACCGTAAGGGACTTAGCATGTGAGGGTCTGAATATAAGCAATATTTCATTTCTATGTTCTAGCACAAGCAATACAAGTTGGGATTATTCCCTTAGCTAGGTGCGTTGTATTCTTATTAGCATACAGGGGTGATTCACCTAGCGACTAGCATGTATCTTTCCATATTTTATGTGTGCTGGCTAAGCAAAGACAAATTCACCGTAGCCACCCACCTTAGCGATGATTTGCCTCGGTTGAGCGATACGTCAAGCGAGTCTCTGAAAGCCTAAGCCGGATCCTATAGGGACAAGTCTGGATATCCTTTGCCTCAAACGAGTATTCTCGCCTGAGCAAAGCGGGTTGGGACATTACACTTTTACTGTTTGAATCGGTAGTCCGCTTGAGCGGAACGGGGTGTTATAGTGTGCCCGGTTGTATAGGGGCTAATTTGTGAACTATGGTGACTGATGGTGTGTTATCGCACTGTTTTGGGCGTGATTACAAGATTGTACAATGGGTTGGAGAAGATTTTACACTGATGTACAGTATTTAATAGGGTCGATTGTGCACTTGAAGCACACAATAGCAGCTACTAGTTGGGGGCTGTGCACAAGCGTGCATAGCAGTAACGAGGGGCGAGTTTTGCTGTGTGCAACAAGAATTAGTAGCAGTAGCCTCAGGTAATTTTGACTTTGATTTTGATGATGGTGTAGGGAAGGGTGATATTACAAGCAATATTAGTTTGGTTTTGAGTATGAGGTGAGGGAGAGGTAGTAACAGTGAGGTTGGTTACTGAGGTGGGGGAAACACTTGACATCAGTAGCATTGATTTATCAGTAGGTAGTGTTGCAGGCTCATTTATAGCTCGAGTGAAGGGAGGCAACATGTACATAATTGTACAGGTCTGCAAGTAGGGGGTAGGCATGAGATAGTATTAGTATGTGTAATACTTAAACTTATACTTAGGTGGGTGCCAATGTTTAGAGAGTAATGATGTGCCATTATCGAATCAGTGTAGGAATATTTTAGAAAATGGAGTTCAACAGTTCACAACAAGTAAATATTTGGGCAGTGTATACTGGTACTCACTGTACCATTGGTGAGAACAGATAGAGGTGCACATGTGCAAGCCTAAGAATGACTGTAGGAGCCAGAGCAGAAGAATCAGAGTGGGCCTGTGAACTTAGGGCTGACACTCAGTGTACCAGTGGTTCTAGTGAGCATGTGTGTGAGTATAGCATTTAAAGGTTGATGTATGTAAGGAAATAGTTCATTGTGTGTTTATCACAGGTGAGTATTTGGGGGTTACTTACTACCAGTTAGCTAGATGTGTTAGAGTAGTGATATGTTATTAGTTAGATGACTATGTGTTAGATACTCTAGTAGTTAGTATCTAGGTATATATTTACCCAAATAGCGTTCTACTGCTGATACTGTGGCGTAGGCTGGACGTACCCACATCTCGTGCCCTTATATCGGGTACGGGTCGTGACACATTTTTAGTGGTAGCCCATGCAGGTCCTCAAGGTCACAAATAGTGTAATTCGTAGTGGTCTTATGATTTGAGTACTATTACGAGCCTGCTTCGGGATATAGGATATAGGCTGAGAATACTCAATCATACTAGAAAAAAACTCTATTGTTCATTTTAATTATTCTTCCTTGATATTGATAAATTGATTTTTAACTGTCCTTCTTTGAAAATATTACATCTTGTGCCATATTGATTCTTTTCTTTCGCTTTGCCTCAGGATGCCGCCTAGGACTCGATCACAGCATAGAGGAGCAGCTTCTGAGGGATCTATGATTCCCGAGAACCTGCACCAGTCACTTCTTCGGTGATTGGTGTATCAGCTGTGTTCGGGGGTCTACCCCCAGTTCAGAGGGCTGTTCCAGCTGCGACTGAGGGACTTCCACCTCTATCTTTTGTACCGACAGATGCGACCCAGATGTTCGCACTATTTCGCAAGATGCTGGAGACTCAGAGGGCCCAGTCACAGGTTCACCAGAGGTAGACCGACGTGTTGTGGCAGGGTATTGAGAGTGCTTATCAGCTTGCCTGTGATGCAGTAGAGAGAGGTTCCAGTCCAGCATCAAGTTGCTCCGCAGGTTACCCCGCTTCGGCCGAATAGTATCCAGGACTTTAAGAAGTTAGAACCTCGGGCCTTCAAGGGGATCGAGGGCATCATCTATGCTGATGATTGTCTCAAGGATATCGAGCGTCTCATGAGGGTGTACCATCTTGCTGAGGATATGAAGGTTGAGGTAGTAGGACTTCAGCTGTTCGATATCGCCCACACTTGGTTCAGGAATGAGCCACTTCTTGTTGATGTGGGGCAGTCTTGGGAGGTGTTCAAGGACCTCTTCAAGAGGAAGTTCTTTGCTCGAGTGGATAGGTTAATCTTGGGAAGGCAGTTTAAGAGACTTACTCAGGGGAGCATGTCTGTAGAGGAGTACGCCGCAGAGTTCGGTAGGTTGAGACAATTTGTAGAGTATTTAGTGAGGGAGCCAGAGGTTCGGGCTATCAGTTTCCGTGAGGGTCTGAACTGGGAAGTGAAGATCCTTATTCCGTCTTTCTATGAGACGTATTATGAGATACTTGTGGAGGCACGCAAGGTTGAGCGGGAGTTGAGCTTGAAGCCCAAGAGAAACCGTAATTCTTTTCTGGGGCTAGTAGCAGCGCAGGGTCTGCTAAGCATCCTACTCTCTAGTCTAGGCCTTTTCAGCAGCCACAGTAGTATCCAACTCCAGCTAGGGCACCGATTCACCATGCACCACAGCAGTAGCAGAGACACTCACTGCATGCTTCATGCCACTACTGCAAGAAGCTCGACCATATCTGGGAAGTTTATAGTAAGAGGTTGGGAGTTTGGCTATATTGTGGCGCAGAGGGGCATCAGATGAGAGATTGTCCTACCAACCCTCGTTGTGCAGCTCAGGGAGCAGCTCCAACTCAAAGAGAACCGATGAGACCACTTTGCAGTACAGCCGAGGGGACCGTAGCTTCTGAACCAGCAGCAGCGTTATGCCCAGCATCAGCATCTGGGAGGTTTACCTCAGGGACGAGCATTTGATATGATGGTCGAGGTGGCTGAGCCCATCGGAGATGTCATTGCAAGTTCTATTCTCTTTTATTCTTTTCGATCTTTTGCTTTGTTTAATAGTGGTGTTTCTCATAGTTTTGTATCTGTTTCTTTTGCTTTGAAGCATCATTTGGTAGCTGTCATTGCTTAGGACTTGCAAGTTCATAACTGGGGGAGGCATTATTCTGGTTAGTAATGTTTACAAGGATCGAGGAGTTACTCTGGGAGGCCGAGAGCAGAGTGCGTGTCTACTTGTAATGCCACTTTCGGGATACAATATTATACTCGGGATGGATTGGTTGAGTAGGCACCATGCTAGTATAGATTATAGAGGAGGTAGAGTTTTGTTTAGCCTGCCAGGAGAGCCAGAGTTTGAGTCTGCTAGAGGAGCTTTGAAGTGGGGAGAAGGCATTATCTGTGGAGCTATAGTGGAAGACAAAGAGTTGCCGCATCCATTGATAGCAGAGTTTTTGAATGTGTTACCTGAGGAGTTGTCAAGATTGCAGCCAGATCGAGATATTGAGTTTTATATAGACTTGGTGCCCGATGCAGAGCCGATTTTACAATATGTCTATAGAGTGAACAATAACAAGTTGGCCGAGCTGAAGAAGCAAGTGGATGAACTGCAGGATAAGGGGTTTATCAGATCCAGTTTTTACTATGGGGAGCCCCAGTATTATTTGTACGAAGAATGATGGATCGGTACGCATGTGCATCGATTACAGGGCATTGAATAATCTCACTATCAAGAACAAATACTCGTTGTCATGGATTGATAATTTGTTCGATCAGTTGAGTGGCGCCAAGGTGTTCTCCAAGATAGACTTGAGATTAGGCTACCACCAGGTGAAAGTGAAGCAGGAGGACATTCTGAAGACTACTTTTCAGACTCGGTATGGCCAGTATGACTTCATTGTTATGCCGTTTGGGTTGACTAATGCTCCGGCAGTGTTTATGAATTTGATAAACAAGGTTTTCCACCAGTACCTTGACAAGTTCGTGGTGGTGCTCATCAATGACATTCTCATATATACGAAGATGCCAGAGGAGCACGAAGAGCATTTGCTGTCACCCTCACTTTTTTAGCTACGGGTAGTTTGGTAATTTAGCATGGGTAATTATTTTTAGAAGTATAATATTAAATATTGTGCATGTTATAAATATTATTTATTATATTATTTATTTATTATTAGATGTTATTATTTGATTTTGGACTTGTGTTAGGGACCTAACTAGTTTAGATTAGATCCATGGACCAACATTTAATTCTAGTTAGAATTGAGCCTAATAGTAAGCCCATTCATTAGAAGGATAAATTAATTAGTTAAACCAATTAGACTAGAACCTTCTCTCCTTAATTAATTCCTTCATGACAAGCCCCAAGGGGTATTTATAGTAACTTGGAGGAGGGGGTAGAGGTCGGCCACCATAGGAGTAGGGACAGACTCTCTCTCTCTCTTTATTTTTTTATTCCAAATGTAGATCTAGAATTTTTTATCTTTCAAATTCATTCATTCCTACATCAATTTCTACCCAAATTTCTTCTTAATTCATTTTTATATTCATAATTGGAGGCTATTAGAATAAGGAGGAAGCAAGGATCTACAAGGAGGAAGCAAGGATCTACAAGGAGGAGGCTCTTAACACTCAATTTGGAGGTTTCATTGGGAATCCATCTTCCAATAGGTATAATTTAATTTTTCTCTCTAATTAAACTGTAAATCTATAATTTAATTATTAGAAACCCTTCCATGTACTAAGGTTACCCATAGGAATTGGAATTAGGTTCATAGGAGGCCTATAGAGAAAGTTATGTGGTATTTTATATCAATTTTAGGAGAATTCCGAGATTGGCACATCTTGTGTTTGTCAATAGGTCAATTAGACCAAATTGACATTTGTTTAATTGTGTGTGACTAGTGTCGTGTCCATAATTGGATACGTGTAGGTCGTATCCCGATAATTTGGTGATACGGATTAATTTGGGGGTTTTCTTCCGACACGGGGGTTTGAGCATGTCACATTTTGAAATGGGCACGTAAACGAATAGCTAACGCTTCATATTGCTTCTAATTGTGATTTTAGACTTGCTCGTGTCCTTCGGGGTACGTTTGGTGGTGTGGTGGAGCCGTATCACAAGCGTATCATAGATTAAGTATGATATGAGAGCGGTGCACTCCACTTGTTTGTTTTTATGCATTTCAATTCAATTTGTCATGGTTATAACTATTAGAGTATTATAATAATAATTATTATATGATATATATATAATTATGTGTATGGTCTACATTTTATTTTGATGTGTTTGTGGTCATGGAAGAATAGGAGAGTGCATGTGCATCATTAGTGTGGGTATGTAGTAACATACATGTATTTATAAGAATATATATATATATATATATATATATATATATATGTGAGTGAGTGAATGAGCGAGTGAGTGAGAGTATGTGTGTATTAGATGTGTGCATGTGAGCTAAAGGGGGGAATTATAGGCCGATAAGCAGTAGGAAGCATGTCGGATAAGCGGTAAAAAGCAGCAGAAAGCAGCGGCAAAAGCAGCATTGACGATAAGCAGCAGCAGAAGCAGCAAGCTGCAGCAGAAGCAGTAAGCTGCAGTAGCAGCAAGCAGAAATAGTAAGCTACAACAATAGTGATAAGCAGCAGCCGCAGAAAGCAATAAACTGTAGTAGCGACAAGCAGAAATAGTAAGCTACAACAACAACGATAAGCAGCAGCCGCAGAAAGCAATAAGCTGCAGCAACAGCAACAGCGATAAGCAGCAACAGCGATAAGCAGAAGCAATAGCAATAAGCAGCAGTAGCTTGAGTGTTTAAAAATTAAGTTGTAAATAAGTTTAATAAGCTAGTTAATAAGCTAAGTTAGGTTATATTGATAAGTTTATATATATATATATATATATATATATATATATATATATATATAAGCACTAGTTAGCATTGGTTAGTATTATTTCTAGTTTACCTTGTGACACCAAGGTAATGTCAAGGTAGTGGTTTATACTCAAGGTATTGAGTTTGTATATCAAGATGGGTGTGTAGGTGGTGTGATACCGCATTTGGTTCAAAGTCAAGGTATCCACTTAGCATTAGTTTAGCTAGGAGTTATATATTTTGTCTTGTATATATATATTATAGTATTTTTATATCTAAAAACATGCGTATCTTATGATACGGTATTTTGTTGCTATCCTATAATCCTAGTATAGCTAGTATAGCCTAGTTACATATTGTATGGACGCAATATCCTAGAGATTGACTCATATAACCTAGAAATAGCTAGTTTGACCATGTTTGACTAGTTTGACCTGGAGTTGACCTAGTTTGACTATTTTGACTTAGAAATGGCTTTATGACCTAGAATTGAACTAGTTTAACTAATTTTTATTCAAAAACCTTGTATTGATATAATATATCATATATAGGTCTGTGTGACACCAGCTTGAGCATCGAGAGATACACCTTGCTCAGGACCTCAGGCGAGTATATTTCTCTGTTAGTTTTTATTTCATAATAGTATATATATCTCATGTTCTAGAACTGTATACTTGATTCCGACACAGTGGTTTCACGGACTGGTACTACATGGATCCTGTTAGGAGATGTTATTCCTTACCGTGTTCTACGGGTACTCCTTCACATGTATTTTATCGTATATATCGGGTATTGATTTAGTGTACTTCGTGTTCACACACTGCTCGTATTCAGTATGCTTATATTCGTGTACACATACTACTCGTGTTCAGTGTGTCCATATTCGTTTTGTAATGTGTCGTGATTGGATCCATTGGTATTGGTTGGGGATGGAAGAGTAAAAGTTCATTATGTGATCAAGCCCCGGTGTATTCGTGTACATGTCGATTACATACCTCACTTGTAATTGAGTTAACTTATTGTATTCGTGTTCAACCTAAATCGATCACATAATAAACTTTTATTCCATGGCATATTCGTTAGATTTCAGTTATTTCTATTATATTGAAGATATTCTATTATATGTCCTTCTTTTCAATACATTACCTGTTCACTCTAGTTCATTTCATTCTGTTATTTAGTTATCTTATATTATTTTTTATTATCTATTATATATGCTCGATTATACATTTGAAACTACTTTTAGAGGTATATACTTTGCTCCAATCCTGACTGGATATATTTTTTAGATGATTGGCTCATAGACCAGTGTCCCATATATTACGGACCGCAGGACGGTGTTCCATTAGAGGATAATCTTGTAGACTAGGAAGACTTAGTACCAGAGCCCGAGGAGGTTTAGATTATTTTGTTAGACTTGTATTAAACTTTATCGAGGTTACTTGGCATGTATATATTATTTCAGTCTTGTGGATGTATTATGATTCTTTTTCTTCGTTATTTCATTCGTGGTTTATCTTCCCTATTTTGCATTGTGATTGAGTATAGTTTACATTTATATGATACCATATTGTTCCTTCGTTTGGAGTTAAGATGATTGACAGGTACCATATTTTTTTGAGATATTTAGATAGTAGAGTTGACCGAGACAGCGTTCTACTGTCGATGTTGAGGCATAGGCTGGACATACTCACGTACTCATTCCCGAATATCCAGGTGTGGGTCGTGACACATTTTTAGTGGTGGCCCATGCAGGTCAGGTTTTTCAGTAGAGCGATATCATAGTAGTGCTCACCTAGAGTACTGCTATGAGCCTGCTTTAGGATATAAAATTTAGGCTGAGAGTATACTCAATCACAACTAGGAAACACTTCCAATATCAGTTTTGCCATCCTTATCTATTGAATGTTTGCTTTAAAGAAAATATGTCCTTCATTGATGATATTGTATCATACTCAATATTGACTCTTTTGTTCCATCTATCTTCAGCATGTCGCCGAAGACGCGTTCCCAGCGCTCAGGCGCAATGTCAGCAAGGTCGGTCACTTCATCGCCTATGAGGGCAGCACCATCAGA
The DNA here is from genome assembly GCA_036927795.1 of Iris macrosiphon. NCBI lineage: Eukaryota > Viridiplantae > Streptophyta > Magnoliopsida > Asparagales > Iridaceae > Iris > Iris macrosiphon. The sequence goes on along the minus strand of JAYESA010000012.1, from coordinate 121,744,053 downwards.
CACTGTTCCAGTAGCTACATTCCAGAGGTCTGTTTTACCGATCCAGGTGGGCGTTTCCGTAGCAGCTTTCGGAGGTACTCTACCTCTGGTACATAGGGCAACGCCAACAATTTTAGGAGATCTTCCACCTCTACCATCCACAGTCGATCAGACGCAGATGTTTATGCTCTTTCAGCAAATGATAGAGGTACAGCAGCATCAGTTAGAGGTTATAAGACAGGACATTGAGAATGCTCACCATATTGCGCTCGCAGTAGTCGAGAAAGTTGCCTTAGTCCTACCACAGATGGCACCAACTCAGTTCATCCCGTAGCATCCGAGGCCGGAAACTATCATAGATTTTGAGAGGATGGGGCTAAAGGACTTTAAAGTCAATGAAGGGATCATATATACTGATGATTGGATAGAAGACATTGAGCAAAACTTGCGGCTGCCACATATTTCAGAGAGGTTGTAGATAGAAGCCGCAAGAAGCATGATGTTCGATATTGTATTGATTTGGTTAAAGATGAACCCCAGGATCTCAGCACCAGGACTTACATGGGAGGCTATCAAAGAGCTCTTCAAGGAAAAGTTACTTCCAGATGTGGCTCTGACATCTATAAAGAGTCAGTTCTAGTACTTCGTTCAGGAAGGTATGACGGTGGATGAGTATGTGGTAGAGTATTATAGATTAGGCCACTTTCTGTAGGGGCAGAACCCCAGAAGAAGAGCCAGAAAGTTCAGGAAGGGCCTGAACAGGGAGATCAATTCACATATGAAAGAAGATCCCATCGCTACTTTCGAGGAGATTCTGAGACAGGCACAGCGGGCAGAGGATGATCTAAAGCTTGGTTGTAAGAGGCTGAGAGACATAGAAGAATCCAGTACCAACATGGGTCCAATAAAGTGGTCTCATTTTTAGCAGCAGCACCAGAGGCACTTTCAGAAATCGAGGCAGCAGTATCATGGACCAGCTAGAGTGCCGGCACAACAGATGCACCAGATCCAGAGGCCAGCCATTCCTTGCACCTTCTGTAAGAAGCAGGGACATGGATGGGATGCATGCAGGATGAGATTGGGCCAGTGCCTATTCTGCGGATCAGGAGACCATCATTTGAGGGCTTGTCCTAAAGTTCCAGCTCATCCAGCTCAGGGTAGATCTCAGACACAGAGAGCGCCCGCAAGACAACCAGCGAGACAGTAGAGAGGATTACCTCTACCACCATAACAGCAGCAGTTCACTTAGCACCAGCAGTAATAGAGAGGTGCCAAGTGACAGGGGCGAGCTTTCGCCTTGACCGTCGAGGAGGAGGAGCCAGTCGGTGATGTTATCTCAGGTTCAATCTATCTTGATTCTTTTCCAGCTCATACTTTATTTGATTTTGGTTCTTCACATAGTTTTATATTTATATCTTTTGCTCTGAAACATCACCTTGAGACTGAATCGTTGGCGAGGACTTACAAGATCACGACCGGGGGTGGCATTATCCTGGTCAGTAATGTTGTAAGGACCAGAGAGTTTCCTTGAGAGACCGAGAGTTGAACGTATGTCTACTCGTAATGCAACTTTCGAACTACGAAATAGTACTTGGGATGGATTGGTTGAGTAGGCATCATGCTAGTATCGATTATCGAGGAGGCAGAGTTTTGTTCCAGACACGAAGAGAGCCAGAGTTTGAGTTCGTCAGAGGAGCAGCAGAGCAGAGCGAAGGAGACTTCTACGAAGCTTTGGTAGAAGAGCAGGAGACGCTACATCCATTAATTGCTGAGTATATGGACGTCTTTCCGGAGGAGTTGCCAGGGTTGCCACCAGACAGAGATGTAGAGTTATCTATAGACTTGGTGCCAAGCGCAGAGCCAATATCACAGCACATCTATAGAGTGAACAACAGCGAACTGGCGGAGTTGAAGAAGCAGGTGGATAAGTTGCAGGACAAGGGTTTCATCTACTCCAGTTCATCACCGTGGGGTACTCCGATATTATTTGTAGCAAAGAAGGATTGGTCGGTACGTATGTATATCGACTATAGGGCACTCAACAACCTCACTATCAAGAATAAATACCCATTGTCATGAATTGATGATTTATTTGATCAGTTGAGCGGAGCGAAGGTATTCTCAAAGATAGACTTGAGGTCGGGGTACCACCAGGTGAAAGTGAAGAAGGAAGATATTTCGAAGATAGCTTTCAGGACTCGGTATAGGCAGTTTGAGTTCTTAGTAATGACGTTTGGTTGACCAATGCCCCGACGGTATTCATGTACCTGATAAATAAAGTATTTCATCATTACTTAGATCAGTTTGTGTTAGTATTCATTGATAATATATTAATTTATTCGAAGACCCCAGAGGAGCTTGAGAAGCACCTTAGGACAGTTCTGGAGACCCTGAGGAATGAGAAGCTATATGGAAAGCTTTTGAAGTATGAGTTCTTCCTTGATAAGGTTGAATCCCTCGAGCATGTGATTACAGAAGATGGGATCTCAATAGACCCGAAGAAGATTTTAGCAGTTGAGTCATGGTCTACTACGAGTTCAGTCAGGAGATCAGGAGTTTTCTTGGACTGACAGGCTATTATCGAAGATTTGTTCAGAATTTTTTCAAGATTGCGGAGCAATGACTAGACAAACCAGGAAGGATGTGGAGTTCGTCTGGACTGAGGATTGTCAGGCTATTTTTGAGGAGCTAATGAAGAGGTTGACTACAGATCCAATATTGACATTACCATCAGAGGCAAGAGGATTTTCTATATATAGTTATGCGTCGGATAAGGGTTTGGGTTGTGTGTTACAACAGAATGGGAAGGTGATTATCTATGCTTCCAGACAATTATGCCTAGATGAGAAGAATTATCCTACCCATAACTTGGAGTTGGCAGTAATTTTTTTTTGCTCTTAAACTGTGGAAGCACTACTTGTATGGAGAGCTGGTAAAGATCTTTACAGATCATAAGAACTTGAAATATGTGTTTACACAAAAAGAGTTCAACATAAGGCAGCGACGGTGGTTGGAGTTGATGAAGGAATTCAATATTGCTTTGCAGTATCATCCAGGGAAGGCCAACGTAGTCGCGGATGCCTTGAGCAGGTATCCAGTGGCTATGTATTTGACGAGGGACATACATTTATTGGCCGATCTTGATAGTTTGGGTATTGAGGTATTAGTTCCTGGAGTTGCAGCACAGATGTAGGGACTTCAGGTACAGTCAGAGTTGATAGACCGGATCAAAGTGGCACAGTTCGAGGATTAGTCTATGAGGAGCATCAGAGCACAGGTCCGGATAGGATTGGCAGAGGACTTCAGTATTGCAGATGATGGACATTGCAGCATGGTACCAAATTGTGTGTGCCAAGTAGAGCGTTGTGCGAGAATATTCTTCAGAAGGCGCATCGATCTCAGTACTCTTTGCATCCAGGTGCCAACAAGATGTATAGGGATATGAGAGAGCATATTTGGTGGTATGGTATAAAGCGGGAGGTGGCTAGCTTCATATCCAGATGTTTGGTTTGCCAGCAGGTAAAGGCAGAGAGACAGAGGTCAGGTGGATTGCTTTAGCCTTAACCCATTTCAAAGTGGAAGTAGGAGCATGTGATGATGGACTTTGTTTCAGGGCTTCCACGTTCTCTAGGTGGTAAAGATACGATTTGGGTCATCGTAGATAGGTTGACCAAATTAGCCCACTTTCTGCCATTCAAAGTGGGTACGTATACGGGGAAGCTTGCGAAGATGTATGTGCGTCAGATAGTCAGATTATATGGAGTTCCTGTGAGCATAGTCTTAGATCGGGATAGTCGCTTCACGTCCTACTTCTGGAGGAGTTTGTAGGCTAGTTTGGGCACTCAGCTCAAGTTTAGTACCACATATCATCCTCAGACAGACGGGCAGTAAGAGAGGAATATTCAGACTCTCGAGGACATGCTATACACCTGTGTTTTGGATTTTAGAGGCTCTTGGGAGGATCATCTTTAATTGATAGAGTTTTCTTACAACGACAGTTACCGGGCCAATATCGAGATATCACCATTTGAGGCATTATATGGACGGAGATGTTGTACTCCGTTATCATGGAATGATGTTAGTGAGAGAGACATATTGGGACCAGAGATGGTCGTGGATGCAGCTGAGAAGGTGAAGCACATCAGGGATAAACTTCGAGTGGCGCAGGACAGACACCGGCTTTGGGCCGATAGCCACTGGAGACCATTGGAGTTTGAGGTATAGATTTTGTTTTGCATTACTTGTGATTGTTTGTTTTTGTTAGAGTATTAAGGCTGTGTTTTGTGCTAGGTTGGTAGTTTGGTATTTCTGAGGATTTCTCTGACACGAGGCATAATTCGTTTTGCTGGAGGTGGAAAGCTTAGTCCGTAATTCATCAGACCTTTCAGTATTCTCAAGAGGATCGATGCAGTTTCTTATAGACTAGACTTGTATTAGAGATAGTGCACAATGTGTTTCACGTGTTGCAGTTAAGACAGTACGTGGCAGATCCCAGTCACGTGTTGGATTATTCGGAGATAAAGGTGGGTCCTACTCTTAGCTATCCAGTGCAGCCAGTTGAGATTTTGGATCGGAGAAAGAAGGTGCTGAGGAACCAAAATATTCCTTTGGTGTGCGTTGCATAGAGGCATCACTCGCTAGGAGAGAGTACCTGGGAGCGAGAGACCGAGATGCGCGAGCAATATCCTTATATGTTTGAGCTGTGAGGTATAATTCTTTCTTGCTTGTATTGATGCTTTTGGTAGTTAGTTTCTTCCTTAATTTTGAGGACAAAAATTTTCTAAGGTTGGTAGGATTGTTACTCTCACTTTTTCAGCTAGAGATAGTTTTGTAATTTGGCATGGATAATTATTTTTAGAAGTATAATATTAAATATTGTGCATATTATAAATATTTTTTATTATATTATTTATTAATTGTTAGATGTTAGTATTTGATTTTGGACTTGTGTTAGTGGACCTAACTAGTTTAGATTAGATCCATGGACCAAGATTTAATTCTAGTTATAATTGAGCCCAATAGTAAGCCCATTTATTAGGAGGATGAATTGATTAGTTAAACCAATTAGACTAGAACCTTTTCTCCTTAATTAATTCCTTCATGACAAGCCCCAAGAGGTATTGTGGACATTTTATAGTAGCTTGGAGGAGGGGGTAGAGGTCGGCTACCATAGGAGTGGGAAGAGACTCTCTCTTTCTTTATTTTTTTATTCCAAATCTAGATCTAGAATTTTTTTTTCTTTCAAATTTCTTCATTCCTACATCAATTTCTATCCAAATTTCTTCCCAATTCCTTTCTTATTCATTATTGGAGGCTATTAAAATAAGAAGGAAGCAAGGATCTACAAGGAGGAAACAAGGATCTACAAGGAGGAGCAAAGATCTACAAGTTGAAGGCTCTTGACACTCAATTTGGAGGTTTCATTGGAAATCCATTTTCCAATAGGTATAATTCAGTTTTTCCTTTTTAATTATACTTTAAATCTGTATTTTAATTATTAGAAACCCTCTCATGTAATAAGGCTATCCATAGGAATTAGAATTAGGTTCATAGGAGGTATATGGAGAAAGTTATGTAGTATTTTGTGTCAATTTTGGGGGAATTCTGAGATTGGAAAATCTTGTGTTTGTCAATTGGTCAATTAGAGAAAATTGACATGTGTTTTATTGTGTGTGAATAGTATCATGTCTATAATTGGATACGTGTAGGCCATATCCCAACAATTTAGTGATACGGATTAATTTAGGGGTTTCCTTCCGACACAGGGGTTTGAGTATGTCATATTTTGACATGGGCACATAGATGATTAGCTAACACTTCGTGTTGCTTCTAATTATGATTTTAGACTTGCCCATGTCCTTCGGGGTACGTTTGGTGGTGTGGTGGACCCGTATCACAAGCGTATCATAGATTGAGTGTGATACGGGTGGGGTGCACTTCACGTATTTATTTTCTTATATTTCAATTTAATTTGCCGTGATTATAGCTATTAGAGTATTATAATTATAATTGTTATATGATATATATGTATATATATAATTATGTGTATGTTCTATATTTTATTTTGATGTGTTGGTGGTCATGGGAGAATAGAAGAGTGCATATGCATCATTAGTGGGGATATGTAGTAACATACATGTATTTATATATATATATATATATATATATATATGTGTGTGTGTGTGTGTGTGTGTGTGTGTGTGTGTGTGTGAGAGAGAGAGAGAGAGTGAATGTATGTGTGTATTAGATGTGTGCATGTGAGCTAGAGGGGGAAATGATAGGCCGATAAGAAGCAGGAAGCAGGTCGGATAAGCAGCAGAAAGCAGCAGCAAAAGCAGCAGAAAGTAGCAACAAAAGCAGCAAAAGCAGCAGCAACAATAAGCAGCAGCAAAAGCAGCAAGCTGCTGCAGCAACAGCATCAGCGATAAGCAGCAGCAGCAATAAGCAGAAGCAATAGAAATAAGCAGTAGTAGCTTGAGTGTTTTTAGAAATTAAGTTGTAAATAAGTTTAATAAGCTAGTTAATAAGCTAAGTTAGTTTATATTGATAAGTTAGTTATATATATATATATATATATATATATATATATATATATATATATATATATATATATATATATATATATATATATTGTTAGTAAGTTAAGTTAGTATATATGAGAGATATATATAAGCACTAGTTAGCATTGGTTAGTATTATTTCTAGTTTACCTTGTGACACCAGGTATTGAGAGTTGAGGTATCTTGGGTATGGGTATTGAATATCCGATGGGTATGTTGGTTAGCTAGCTTGTGTTAGATATTATTTTACCTTGTGACACCAAGGTAATGTCAAGGTATTGGTTTATACTCAACGTATTGAGTTTGTATATCAAGATGGGTGTGTAGGTGGTATGATACCATATTTGGTTCCAAGCCAAGGTATCCACTTAACATTAGTTTGGTTAGGAGTTATATATTTTGTCTTGTATATATGTATTATAGTATTTTCATATCTAAAAACTTGCGTATCTTATGATACGGTATTTTCTTGGTATCTTAGTATCCTAGTATAGCTAGTATAGCCTAGTTACATAGTGTATAGACCCAATATCCTAGAGATTGACTCATACAACCTAGAAATAGCTAGTTTGAGCAATTTTGACTAGTTTGACCTAGAGTTGACTTAATTTGATTGTTTTAACTTAAAAATGGCTTTATGACCTAGAATTGAACTAGTTTAACTTATTTTCATTCCAAAACCTTGGATTGATACAATATACCATATATAGGTCTGTGTGACAGCAGCTTGGGCATCGAGAGACATACCTTGTTCAGGACCTCAGACGAGTACATTTCTCTGTTAGTTTTTATTTTATAATAGTATATATATCTCATGTTCTAGAACTGTATACTTGGTTTTGATACAGTGGTTTTATGGACTGGTACTACATGGATCCTGTCAGAAGATGTTATCCCTTACCGTATTCAGCGAGTACTCCTTTACATGTATTTTATCGTGTGTATCGGGTATTAATTTAGTGTACTTTGTGTTCACATAATGCTTGTGTTCAGTGTGCTTATATTCATGTACACACACTGCTAGTGTTCAGTGTGTTCATATTCGTATTCATAATATATCGTGATTGGATCCATTGGTATTGGTTAGGGATGGTGAAGTAGGAGTTGATTATGTGACAAGCCCCAGTGTATTCGTGTACATGTCGATTACATACCTCACTTGTAATCGAGTTACCTTATTATATGCGTGTTCAACCTAAACAGATCACATAATAAACTTGTATTATATGTCACATTAGTTATATTTCAGTTATTTCCATTATATTGTAAATATTCTATTGTATGTCCTTATTTCCAGTATATTACCTATTCACTCTAGTTCATTTTATGCTGTTGTTTAGTTATCTTGTATTATTTTCTATTATCTGTTATATATGCTTGGTTATGTATTTGAAACTGCTTTCGGAGGTATGTACTTCGCTCCAATCTTGACTGGATATATTTTTCGGAAGATTGGCTCATAGACCAGTATCCCACATACTACGGACCGCAGGACGGTGTTCTATTAGAGGATACTCCTGTAGACCAGGAAGACTTAGTACCAGAGCCCGAGGAGGTTTAGATTATTTTGTTAGAATTGTATTAGACTTTATCGAGGTTACTTGACATGTATATATTATTTTAGTCTTGTGGATGTATTGTGATTATTTTCCTTCGTTATTTTATTCATGCTTCATCTTCCCTAGTTTGCATTATGATTAAGTATAGTTTACATTTATATGATACCATATTGTTCCTCCGTTTGAAGTTGAGATGATTGAAAGGTACCATATATATATTATTGAGATGTTTAGATAGTAGAGTTGACACATACAACATTCTACCGCCGATGCTGCGGCGTAGGCTGGACGTACCCACGTACTCGTGGCCGAATATTCGGGTGCGGGTCGTGACATTTACGGATTATGTTGGATGTGCTGAGGAAGGAGAAGCTGTACGTGAAGATGTCCAAGTATGAGTTCTTCCTGGAAAAAGGTTGAGTTCTTGGGGCATGTTGTGACAGGTGATGGGATTTTAGTGGATCAGAAGAAGATCGCAGCAGTGGAGTCCTGGAAGACCCTGGGTTCAGTGGAAGAGATCAGGAGTTTCTTGGGTCCGGCAGGCTACTACAAAAAGTTTGTGCAAGATTTCTCGAGAATTGTTGAGCCAATGACCAAACTCACCAAAAAGGACATGGAGTTTGTTTGGACAGAGGAGTGTCAAGCTGCTTTTATGGAATTGAAGAAGAGGTTGACGTCTGCTCCTATTTTGACATTGCCATCAATGTTCGGAGGTTTCACTATTTATAGTGATGAATCAGGGAAAGGGTTGGATTGTGTTCTCCAGCAAAATTGGAAGATGATTGTCTATGCATCCAGGCAATTACATTATCATGAGAAGAACTATCCTACCCATGATTTGGAGTTGGCGGCGGTCATATTTGCTCTAAAATTATGGAAACATTATCTGTACAGAGAGCGTGTGAAGATCTTCACGGGCCACAAAATCTTGAAGTATGTTTTCACTTAGAATGAGCTGAATATGAAGTAGCGTCGGTGGCTGGAACTGATAAATTTTTTTGATATAGCTTATAGTATCACCCAAGAAGGCCAATGTAGTTGTCGATACCTTGAGCAAGTATCCGATAGCTATATTTGTGACGAGGGTCTAGCATTTGTTATAGGATCTACAGAGCCTGGGCAGTAAGGTGATAGTTCTTGGGATTGCGATGCAAATATGGGTTTTGCAGATACATTCAGATTCAATGGACAACATTAAGGCAGCTCAGTATGAGGATGTGTCCTTTGAGGAGCATCAGAGCACAGGTTCGAGCCAGATTGGAGGATGGCTTCTCTATTGCAGATGATGGATCTTTGAGGCATGGAAACAGATTATGTGTGCCTAGTGGGGAGCTACGTGAGGAGGTATTACATGAAGCACATCACTCTCAGTATTCCATGCATCCAGGTGCCAACAAGATATATTGGGATATGCGAGAGAGAGTGTGGTGGGATGGCATGAAAAGGGATGTGGCGCAGTTTGTATCCACATGCTTGGTGTGCTAGTAGGTAAAAGCCAGAGAGGCAGAAGCCAAGCGGTTTACTTCAGCCATTACCCATTCCATTAGTAGAAGTGGGAGAACATTACTATAGATTTTGTGTCCGGACTTCCATGATCTCCAGGAGGAAAAGAAGCGATTTGGGTCATCGTTGGTAGGTTGACTAAGTCGGCCCACTTTTTGCTTTCAAGGTGAGTTTGTCTACGGAGAAGGTTGGCAAAGTTGTATGTGAGGTAGATTATCAGGATACATGGGGTTCCTATCAACATAGTCTCAGACCAGGATAGTCATTTTACTTCTTATTTATGGAGAAGTTTGCAGGCGAGCTTGGATACCCAGCTAAAGTTTATTTCATATCACCACCAGACATATGGGCAGTCAGAAAGGACTATTCAGACTCTCGAGGATATGATGCGCACCTGTGTACTAGATTTTAGGGGATCTTGGGAGGACCATCTCCATTTGGTAGAGTTTGCTTACAATAACAGTTACCAGGCCAGTATAGAGATGTCACCATTTAAGGCTTTGTATGGTCAAAGATGTCGTACTCCCTTATCTTGGTGATAATATCGAAGAGAGAGCTTTGCTAGGGCCAGAGAGGTGATGGATGCAGCGGAGAAGGTTAAGCTGGTCAGGGTTAGACTTCGAGTGGCACAGGACAGACAACGACATTAGGCTGATAGCCATTGGAGACCTTTGGAGTTTGAGGTATAGTTTTCGATTCTTATTTGGTGCTTGATATTTGTTGTTTGTTATAGATTAAGTTCTTAAGGTTGTATTTTGTTCTAGGTTGGAGATCTAGTATTGTCGCGACCCGCACCCGAAAAATCGGGCATGAATCGTGGGTACGTCCAGCCTATGCCGCGGCTTCGGCGGTAGAACGTTGTCTAGGTCTACTATCTAGCTAACAATATCACGTAATCAATATATATACCTGTCAAGATCTCAACTCCAAACGAAGAAGCAATATCATAATGATAACACAAGTACTCAATCACAAATCTAAGCATGATAAGATAACACAGAAATATAACAACTACAAAGTCTAAACAACTGCTACTAAAACAACAACAACATCAATAATAATAATACAACAATATCCAGAATCAAATACAATACAAGGTCTCAATCCAAAATCGGGGACAAATCCTAGTACAAAAGCTAATAAAAACAACAACTGAGATCCTAGTAATCCCGACTACCAACCCGGAAATTACTCCTAAAGTAGGGGATCCCTGTCTGCACCATTGATAGGTTGAGGTCCATAATACGTCGGACACCAATCCTCCAGATCCTCTAAAAAATATATCCAGTCAGGATTGGAGCAAGTACGCCTCTAACAGCAGTTCCAATTAAATGATAAAAACTATAAAACAGTTGTAGCAAGTAGCAAGGTAAAGCAAATAAAGTATGAACAATAAATATACATATCACTGGTGCATAAAGATAAAGATGCATTAATATAAGAGGCAAGATAGTAATGACTGCAAGATACAAGAAATCTAAACTAAGAGTAAGTCTGTGCACAAGAACGTGTAGTGAGTCCAACAAGAGTACATGTAATGAGTCAAGTCCAAAACTATAAGTGAGACCAGCAAAAAATACAAGAGAGTCCAGACTAGAAAGAATGAACTCGTGTCTTTTAAATACCTGTTTCGACATGTAAACGGCTAGGGGTAAGTACGGCTCACTGCGCACTGGGTGCGCGACTGCTATCATTCCAGATTAGACCAGAGGGGGTGATTCCAGTGATTCCAATTGGAAATGTTTACATGTCTACTCGAGTATTTCTTCGCCCCGACTAGTATAAGTAAATCCAAGACCCGACATGTAAATCAAGTATGAGTCCAGCCAGAAACATGAGTGATGCCTGTAGGTGATGCCTGTAGTGATGCCAGTAGATGATTCCAGAATAGAGGCCAGAAACATGAAATATATGTGTCGCAAGTAAATGAATCCAGAAATACTAGTCTGTGTCATGCCAGAAAAATCAGAGAATACTATACTAGAAGCTGAATCATAATAATCATCAGATAATGAAAACTATCAGAGAATGTACTCGCCTGACGTCCTGAGCAACTAGCAATCCGAACTGGTGTCGCAAGGACCTATTACAAAAATCAAGGTTAAACAGATTTCTAATGAGTTAAACATATATAAAATAAATAAAAATAAGCTTCTAGGGTCGTTCTAGGTCAAACGGGTCAAACCGATAAAATCCGGGTCAAAAAGTCAACTATGGGTCCAAAAAGTCAACTCTAGGTCAAAAGTAGGTCAAAAGTTGACTTTGGCGGTCAACCGGGTCAACTACGGTCAACTCTAGGTCAAACTAGGGTGCCCCTAAATTTCTAGGTCAAAACTGGGTCATTAAGCTAATAAACCTTCAAACCTGCCTCCTTGAGATACCGGGATACCCTCGGTATCCGATACCTCGACCTAAGCTATACACCCCGTCTATACCCCATATAATATATATATATATATATATATATATATATATATATATATATATAACTATATATATAAATGCAACTCTAACCCTAATCCTAGGCTAAAACTCAATACCTTGTCCCGATGCTCAATACCTTGAGTATCTCAAGGTATTGAGATACTCAAGTCTTACCCCTCACTAACACTAGCTAACTAACCAACTATATATATATATATATATATATATATATATATATATATATATATATATATATATATATATATAACATATATCTAACTATATAGATATATATATGTAACCTAGTGTATAGGTAAACACCTCAATACCTTACCTCCGATAACCAACTTATCCCATTACCTTGGTATCTCAAGGTATTGAGATACCTTACCCGGATACCTTACCCTCTAACTATATAGCTATCTATCTATCTATACATATATATACCTATATACATAACATCAATATATATATATATATATATATATATATATATATAACTTAGTATATAGGCTACCTGAATACCTTACCTCACCTTACCTCACTACCCTCAATACCTTGGGTATCTCGAGGTATTGGGATACCCAACTACCTCACTCTAACACTAACTAACTAGCTAACTATCTATACAAATATATACACCTAGCTATATATCTAGGCAATTATATATATATATATATATATATATATATATATATATA